>QWTY01014263.1:0-12576 GCA_008033365.1 Pseudorectes ferrugineus
TCATCCACACTAAAAAAAATAATTCTGTTAATAATCAGAACCAAACCCTCTGCTGAAAGGGGTGTACAATATTTGCACAGCTCTGCAGCCCATTAAAGGCAGTCCAAACCATACAGTTTGATATATAATCAGTACTTGGAACACAAATAGCTTTTTCATGCCTAAATGCAGGTCCACACAATCATAGGTGGCATTTGGATATGCCTGTGTTTGAGAAGCAAATGCACAGAACGAGGCAGGGTGGAAAGGGAATCAGGAAGAGAGGCATTAAGGATGTTCTACAATGGGTAAACGTAATAGTGAGTTAATAACATACAGATGACCTTTAGTAAGGAAATTGCTACTGAGCCACAATAATTTTTCCTCAAATAAACTTTGGCTCTGGCTAAAGCAGCTCTGTTTCTGTTTAATCCGAACCTTTGGAAAGAGGAGTCGTGTCCTGATTTCAATTCAGTCTCACAGTGTGCGCTGTTTATCTTTGGGGTTTGTGTAGAATATTCCATAACAGGCAGCTCCAACACACACCCTCATTGCCAGACCATTTCTGCAAGGACCAGGATGCGAGTGCTCCTCATGAAATAACAGAAGTTACCACGCACTCAGGTCAATGCAACTGGACTCATGGCAGGAATGGGGTTTTTTTCCTAAGTTACCACTGCAAAGAATTCAGAAAGTGAGAAAAATCCATATTCTCTCAGGAGGAAGGGCTTAAACTTGCAGCTGTATCATCTACTCCTGAATTTCCAGGACAATGAGGTGTCTCAGAGCTGCCAAAGGGAAAACCTAGGGCCAGAAAATAAAGGATGGGTCATTAACCACAGGCATTTAGATGTTTGCTCGTTCACCAGTGAGGACCATAAAAACAGTTTTCCCCTGGGGCATGGGTAGGAAGGTGAGGAAGGAACAAATTGCATTCTACATGACACCAATGTCTCAGGCTCATGAAGAAGAGGCAAGATGGAAAGAGCTCAGCTGAAAACTTAGATCTATTTTTAAAACACTTTGAGGCTGCAAGCAGGGAATACAATAAATTGATTTGTCCCCAAATTCAATGCATGCATCTAAATGCAAAATATGGTGATGTCAAATCTGTTTTTCATTGCAGGGGTTTCCACTAAATCCAAAAGCCCCCTTTTCAAGAATAAGAGAAGAAAAAAAAAAACAATGAGGGGTCAACTGGCATGCACAGATCTCTGAGCACTTAAAAACATACTCATTAAACATCTTATTTTAAGACCAAGTCCAAACTCTTACTCTGCTCCCACATCTAACTCCAGAGATCATTCCCTGTGTCCAAAAATGATACAGAGATATAAAAACATAAGTTCAACACAGTGAAAACAGAATTCTTCTTTGGTTTCTGAATTCTAGGGAAACGTGGGATTATTTCCACCTTAAACATGCACACACAAAAACCTTGGCTCTCCCATTTGTCAGCAAACAAAATATACCAAATCTGGCTCCTGCCTTTTACTTTCTTTTCCTCTTCATCTTCCAGACCCTTGCTCCTCTACAGGCTCATTTTCTCCTCCTCTCCTCTCAATCACATCCCCTTTCCTCTATTTCTCCCTGTCTCCTCTCTTCTCTTTGTCCTCCTCACTTAAATAATTTCTGTGCTCCCTCACCATTTTCCAACAGAATCACCCTGGAACCACAAAGCACTGTCACATCCCTGGCATCACTCTGGTCCGTGCCAGCTCAAGAGGAGCCCACAGCATTTTCAAGCAAGCAAAGCCTCGTGTCCAGCTTGTACATAAGTGTGTGTTAACAGGCATCCCTAGGGATCACAGGTTTGCAGCTGTGTCACAGGAGAGGGTGACTCCAGTGATCCCAGGGCATGGCAGCATCCAGGTCTCCTGGCAAAGCAAAGCTCCTTCTCTCCCCTGTCCTCCTCTTTGGTGCCTGCTGCCCCTCTCAGGCTTTACCTCTGGGAACTCGCCTTCTCTCGGCACTAGAGCAGAACAGGGAGACCCTAACTGCACCAAACCACCCGGAGCTGGATGGAAAGATGGATAAATGGCCTGGGCTGGGGTCCCAGGGACCCTTCCCAGGGCTGTGAGCATCCACAGGTGAAGCATAAAGTGCAATGGGGTTGAACAACTGGGTTGTTTTTTCCAGAGTGTGTTGTCCTCTGCTCATGGCATTCCAAGAAGTTATTGTAGGGGCTTGCAGATGGAGCAGGACCAGGGGGAAACAATACAGGCTGGAGAGAGCATTTTATGAGTCCAAAGGTCTCCATGTTCTCTGCCTGTGGCAAAGTCCAACTCATCTGCAAAGCCACCACACATCTGAGATTTGAGACAGTAAGAACAGGGCTTCAGTGCTCACATTGTCCCTTTAGCCAGACAGAAGAATCCAAGAGTCAAAACCAACACCCTGGTACCACCACTCCACACCCCAAAACACACAGGGTGTCCCTTCAGCTTCTCAGCACACCAGATAAGCTCTGAATCACCCTCTCACCACAAGCCCTGCTACTTGTTCCCAAAATGTGACTGCTCCTGCACCGATCTCTCCACGTCCAATGCTGCAGCCTCATCACTGTGCTCTCCTGTGCGTGATGCTTTCCTATTTAGCATTGATTTTGTTTCCATTCCCCATTAATTGCAGGTGAATCCATTTCTGAGCATATATCAGACTCTTAAATATGCTGCTCCACACTTAAAAACCACTCTAACACATCTTGAACAGCTCTATTTTTATTGCTTCAGTATTAATTACCATCCTGTTCTGCCTGAATTCAAAAGAGTACGTGGACAAGACTGCGATTTAAACATGAGAAAATTTACTTCATACAGCACCAAGACATGAACCTTCCAGAGGTGACACAGAATAACAGCACAAACTCACAGGAGTAGATAAAATTACCTGAGTGTCTCAGTGCCCAGGTACCAAAGTCTGAGCATAGTATGAAGCACTGAATAGGCCTCTCCTGTGCCACAAGTTCTGGACACATTGAAGCCGTGTCCATCAAATGGTCTGCTCCACAAAGACAGCCCAGCCCAGCTGACAAGGCAGCACCAAAACACCAGAGAGCTCTGCTCCCTTCTGGGTTTCCCTAACGCCTCCACAGGGTCACCTCTGTGCTGCAGGTTCCTGACTGAGAGAGAGTAAAAGAGGGAAGACTTCACTGACTTCCTTTGTAATGGATTTGCAAATATACTCATCAAAGCTCCAGATAAAACCTGGTGCTGTGGTTCTTTAATGATTTGAGAAGAAATTCTGAAGAGTACTATGGTGACGCAGGAGATCAAGTCCTGCTAAATGAAACTTTAAATGCATTTCCCCTTCAGAGCACGCAGGAGCTATGCCTTTCATCTGCCTGTATGATAACCACCTTCACGCTAGGATAAGAAAGTGTTTCAAAACAACCTCATCAGCATTTCAGCCAGGTTGAAGTGCTCCAAAGGGCTGGTCCATTTGAGGAGGAAATAGGACTGAAGATGAAAGGCATCTTTAGAGGAGGGGGCACAGCTAAACCAGTTATCAGCTTGTTATGACAGCTTACAAAACAACTTCTCTCTTACCCATCAGAAGAGGTTTTTACAAAGACTAACCTTGCTATTTGAGTTAACAGAGCTGCCCTTTTTCACTATGCCAGGAGCAGCCTGCATTTCCACCCTCAGGAGGTTCCTGCTCTCTAAGTGGCACCCTCTGAATGTCCCACTGCAATCTGTATCAACACTCTCATCACAGCTGAGCAGTCCTACTCCTTGGTTAAAACTAGGAAATCGTGCATCTAAACTTACAGCCAGGCTGGAGTTTGAGCAGGAAAAGGTCCCAGGATTTCAACTTCATCTTCATTTGTTTGACAACAGCTACAGTCAAAACACTTCTGACAACAATTTCTGCAAGTCCACCGGCACAACAAGAGATCCGAGATCCGAGCGAGCAGACCCTGGAGCCATTGGAAACCAAAGTACAAGATTACAACCCATCAATAGCTATTGAGAAAAAACATTCAGCTGTATTTGTGTTTGTGTTTCTGCAACAGAACATTAAGAACTGTATTTATTTCATCTATACCAACAGACAAGTGCTCTGCAGTTACCAGCCCAATGCCACTGATGCCATAACAAGAAAGGAAAATAAGCATTCTCTGCAGGTATTTTCCCCTCTAGTAGCAATGTATTATTATGTAGGTTGGCAAGAGGGTGATTTACAAAGCACTATGGCACAGCAATATGCTGGAGTGGAAACATGTGTATTCCTCCACACACATCAACAACCTAATAGATCAGCAAACATACAACAGAAGGAATTAAAAACAGAAGGGAAGTGAAAGCTTCAATTTAATCCAGCGAGGATCTATTTAATTAACACAGCAATGTGAACACACTTCATCCCTGTAGATGTACCAGTAAGATTTGTACAATCCATACACACAGAGCATTACAGCGCAACAAACTCACCACAGAAATGGATTAGCCAGAGCACACTATCCTCATGCTTCCCCTCTACTACAATGATTAATTTAATGAAGAACCTTCAATGATATTTTTTAGAAGAATAGTTAACCCAGAAAAGTCTTTCATTTCTTAGGTTTCCGTGGTGGCACTGGCAGCGCCACCTTTAGCAGTGCCCATCTGAGTGTCAGTGCCCATCTGAGTGGCAGCACCCTGTGGCCCCATTTCCATGCCAGGCCCACAGCCTTCCCTCACTTCACAGCTCTGCTTTGAGAGGAGCAGAGAGCCAAACCTCAGCTCATTTCCCACCCACACCAGCCCCAACTTCATGAGAGGGCTCATTAAGCAGCACAAGGGTGCTGCTCTGTGGGACACACACGGCTGCAAGGGCACAGCACCTGCACCCAGGGTCACACCCCTTTACAGCCATATGTGACCTTGAAATGTCCCTGAGAAACCAAAGAAATAAAGTGTATGAGAGATTCTCCATAGTTATCTCCCCAAAATACCCGAGACATTTGCAGTATTCATGAGTGTGGACCACGCAGAGGGGTTTCCTCAGAGGAACCTGATCTGCAGAGAAGACTTCACAGGAACATGGCTTTTTGCTACAGTAAAACACACTTTTTTTTCCATAAACAAAATCTGGGCATTGCAAACCAAAAAACTACCAGCCCAAAATGCAGTGCATTACTTATATCTAGGACATCAGTAAAGAGCCAGAAAATACGACACAATCCCCTCAGGATGGAGCAAGGAGACAGAGCGGGGAGTGAATCATCAGATTAACTCACCTCATTTATTGGTTCCAACTGTCCTTTTAGACATCCCGGATGAAGAAAAGGGGAACAAAATGAAAAAGACAAAAACAAGTTAGCAATGCTCAAACAACTTTAAATTTTCTGCCATGACATGCCCCAGCCTGGGATGAGTTTGAATTTCTGGCAAGACAGTACCTTGTAGATGTTAGAGGAAGGAGAGGTCTGACCGGGCATCAGCTTCTGCCATTTCCAGTCCTTCCCCACAAAGCTCCCTCTGCTCCTCCTTTCCCAGGAGCAAAACTCCCAAACCCATTCTGAAGCACGAAAATCCTGCTCATTGCTAATGGCTATCACATGCAACCACTTATTTTGTTTTCTTTAGTAACCTGCCTCTAATTGCAGCAACTACTTGCTGCTGACAGCAAACCACATCCAAATTTTTCAATGGGGAAAAAGATTTTTCTCCATAGTCAGCCCATATCAACGCAGTTCCAATGCCAACTCATTAAAGCAACAGTTCTAGGAAGGGGTACACACTGAACAGTCTCCATTACATACACATCACTGGGCTCCTTCAGCCTCATCCTCAGATGTGACTTGAACACAGCAGACAGACATTAAAGGCTGGAGTCCCACACTCCCATTCAAAAATCTGCACTGCAGCCACCTCCCCCCAAGCCACAGAGAAAATCTACAGCAAAGGAAGAAGGCATCACAAACCAGTTCTTCATTCACAAAGCCACCCTTGGAACATTATACTCGACCCATTGTCCTACTCTTCCAAATGTAGAAATTGGTTCCTAGCTTTACGCTCGTGACAGGACAAGAGCAGCCTTTTCTAAAGAAGCTGGGATGCAGAAGTTGCCTTTAGTTCCAAGAACTCTTCCATGGACCATGTTTTGGTGCAAGCCTTCCTTTGAAACTTCTTGGAAGCCAGTGCTAGTCAAAAAGGCCACCACTTGTTAGAAGCAGTCAAAGGATTAGAAGAGCTGCAGTGCAATGAGACAAGACAGTGATTACAGACACCCATGGGCCAACTGTTTAAGAAAATTCTAAATGGTTAAAAGGGCTTTATCATTCCTTATTAATGCAAAGTTGCAGCCAAAGCTACAGTGGTTTAGCAGAGCTGCGAGGAGGACATTTAAACTGCTCTGAAACAAAGCGGCTGGATCGGTGCCACGCGATCGAACGCCGGAGCACGTCATGAGAAGAGAGGGCTTTTCCAAACAGCCCACAGGGACACTCGGCAGGCTCACATCAGACAGCCCTCCTGTCAGCATCCCTCACAGGGACGTGAGCCCACCCCTGCGTGCCACCAGCCCCAAGGGCACACATGGCCATCCCACAGCACAGCGAGCCTGTGACCACCCACGGATGGGAGGGCAGGGATAAGAACTGAGTATTGAAGAGGTAAACAAGTCAACAGCACCACACCGGGCTCAAATGCAGGGGCCCATGAAAGGAAAGCAAACACGACCACCTGTTCACCCACCTCGCCTGCACCTGGCACCAGGGTCAGGGCCGGGGAAGGGCAGGGGTTTAGGGAAGGCTGCAGCAGAGGGCTGGCTCTGGGGGATCCCCGGGAGCACAGCTGCTGCCATGTGCTCAGCAACCCCTGGAGAAGGGCTCAGCCTCCAGGGTCGGGGAGGCACCATCACGCTCTGTCACGTCATCCCAATTGGCCGAGCAGAGAACAACCCAGATGGGAGTCTCCAGCCACGAGTGAACCCTCATCAAGGGCGAGGCTGGGGGCTGGGCTCCATCTCCACAACCTGCTGCAGGGCCCCCGGGTGGGGGTTACCTGCTCCAACTTAGCACAGCCGCCCATCCCGGCCAGGTCCGCAGACCAGCGACAACAAACCACCGTGGCAGTATCCCCAGGGATGCTGCAGCAGGGTGGGGTCCCCGCTGGTCACAGACCGGGTTTTGCCCCCGCAGTTACACCCCAGGAAAGGCTCACAAGCTCCATCGGCAGTGGACACCGCAGCCTGGGGACAGTGCGGTCCCCTCAGCCACACATCCCCCACCATCCCACCATGACTGAGACGCCGGTGTGGGGATAACGGGATGTCGCTGCTGTCTTGGTCCGCACCCGGGTACCCCAACCTTGTACCCACGGTCCCCGACGGCCGTGCTGCTGAAGGCCTGCCCGGCCCCACTCGAGACCCCGCCGAGCCCCGCAGGACACCTCGGGCGGGTCCCCCGCGGCTGTTCCAGCCCGACGCCCGGGGCAGCTCCCTCAGCATCCCCGCTCCCACCCGCCGGGCGCGGCGGCGGCTCAGCCCCGAGCGGGAGGGGACCGCGGGGACACGGCGGGGCGGGGGGCGGGCGACACGGCCCCGCGGGACGGGGGGCACGGGTGGCGTCGGTAGCGGGGTCTGTACCAGCGCCCGCCCGGCTGGAGATGCCCCCCGGCTCGGGTTCATCGCGAACTGGGCGGCTGCGCTCGGGGCAATGGCTGGGAACCGGGCGGCTCGGGGGTCGCTCAGGGTCTGAACCAGCCCGACAACAATTCAGCCCCACAATGCTGGGAGAGCCCATCCATCACCGCGCAGCCCGGGGCTCCCCGCAGCCCGCCGGTGCCCCCCGCCCCGGACCGTGCCCAGGCTGGGGCGGCCCATCGCATCCCAGTCTGCCCGCGGGGTTCAGCATCCTCCTCCCTCCGAGGAGTCCTTGTGCGGGATCGGGACGGGCTCCCACGTCCCCGGGGCCATCCCGCTCCCCCAGCAAAGAAAGGCCCGAAGGCTGCTCGCCAGCCCCGCGGGGATCCTCTCCTGCCCCGGTGTCTCGCTAGCCAGAGCTGCCGGCCCCGCTCCTGCCCCGGCCCCGCCTGGCCCCTCGCCGGGGGCTGCTGTCGCCGCCGGGAACTCCTCCCCAGAAGTTAACCCGAAGTTGCGCACCCGCACCGGGCACGGAGCACGGGGGGCCGCGCCGCGGCACCGCACCCGTCCCGCAGCCACCCCAGAGACCCCCCCATCCCCCGGGGGTCACCCCCGGCCGGCCGCGCCGCCCCGCACGCACCTGGATGTACGCCATGGCTCCGCGGGGCTCCGCGGGCGCGCACGGCACCTCCCGCCGCGCGGCCCCACCCGCGCCCGCCGCCGCAGCGCGGCACCGCCCCGGGCGGGGGGACGGGGGCGGCCCCGGGCAGCGGCGGCTCCGCGGGCGCGCAGGCACGGGCAGCGCGGGGCCCCGCGGCCGAGGGGGCGGGTGGCGGGCGCGGAGCCGGCGCTCCGAGCGGGCGGGCGGCTCCCGCCCGGCCCTGCCCTGCCCGCGGAGCCTCCGCGGGCCCGCAACAGGTCCGCCGCAGCGCGGGCGAACACTGACCTCCAGAGGGCCCGGCGCGGAAATTCAGGGATGCGAGCCCCTCCTGGCCCCCGGGGCACGGCGCGGGAGGCGCCGCTGCAGGCGAGGCACGGCCGGGCAGGTGCGAGCGGAGCCGTGGCTGATAGAGCGATTGGTTTCACAGCAGCGCTTTGCCGAGAAGAGTTCGCTGGATGAGGAGACACACCTGAGTTTCAGGAGAGATGCAGCTGTTTTGTGAGCTTGAACGAACGAAGTCAAAGCGTACAAACTCACACCTTCCCCAGCCGAGATGAGGAGCTGGAGCGAGGAGTGAGTTTGTAAGCCAGAGAGCACAGTGAGCACCGTGTCCCTGCGCTGATGTGTTGGGTCCAGCCAGAGGCAGGGTGGGAGGGAACGTGGCCCAGCAATGGGCAAATCCCACCACGTGGGTGGTTGGACCTGGAGGACTCAAGTAGCAAAACACTCTTGAGGTCAAACTCTTGGAAGGGAAAGCACAGGAAAAGTGGAGCTTTTCGGCCGTTCTCTTGATCACTTGGTGCCACAAAAAGTGGAGGCTTCCCAGCATCCTGGTGTAAACCAAGCCCTCGGTTTCGGAGGAAGCTCTCAGGCTACACTTCTGGCACCTTCCTGGTACATTGATTCACTCTAAACTCTGGATAGAGGCAGAGAGGCAGCAGGCACAGCTCAGCCCAGCTGGACGGTCAGGGCACCTTCCTGACTCACAGCAGCTCTGACTCACCACAGCTCAGTTTACCGTGGTAAATGGCAAACACATCTCCTGCTCTGGAGAAGGGGACACCACAGCTTCGGATATTGCCCAGCCTAAGAACACTGGTGACTGCTGCTCCTTGTGGTGAGGAGGGAGCATCTGGGGCGGGATGTCTCTGGAAAGCTCTTGCATTACTGATCTCGTTTAATGGCCCATTTAAATTCTCATTGAATTCAATGAAAAACTGCCTTGACTTCCGTGGGAAGGGCCATACTCTGAATTAAAAAAAAAAAAAAAAAATGAACTCTCCTTTTCCCCAGGGAGAGCAGCTACTGCTTTAGAAGAATAATTATCACAGTGGAGATAAGCAAGAAAAAGCCTGTATTGCTTACTTGTTTCAGGCAGTTTTGAGCATATGATTAAGTGGTGGTACAAGTTATTTGTCAATTTTTGCACTGCAATTCTTTTTCATTCCACTTCTTTCCAAGTGCCAGTGTTTAAAATGTCAACCTTTACTTTGGATATTGTTGCTCTTTTCACCACCGCCTTGATGCAGGTTGCAATAACCAAACTCACAGATTTTCTTTTTTTTTTTTTTTATGTTGCAACATAGTGGAGAGAGGCTTAAGCTTTCAGGCAGATTTTTTTGACTCCTAAAAGGCAGAATGCTGTGAGTCACAAAACTGTGGCAGGCACTACACAAACATTATGTGCATGTTTGTACTTATTCCTTTAAAAACTTTTAGGGAAGAGAAAGATCAAATGCTGCATCACTTCACGGTGGCTTTTTTGGCTGACACATATAAGAATTATGAGCTAAAAAAGAAGAGCAAAAGAATGGGGGGTCACCAATACTATTGATTTTTACATGAAAGGAATGCCCTCTTTTCCCCTTCACCTGCTTCAGCAGCAGCTTGTAGCACAAAGCCATGAGATACATGTGCTCCCCTTGCACACTGACACATATACCTGCATTTAAGTGCCTTTTACACCGTGGCATAAAGGCTTTTAGATGATGTTCTCCCAGCACACGCATTCACTAAGCAAGCACAGCTCTAACCCAAGGACTATGACGGATTCAAAACAGTAGACAGGTGGTTATTGTAAAATCTAATTTCAAATCTGCATATGGCTGATGCTCTGATTAAGCTCTGCTTCTACAGCACTCAGAATAAACAGATCCATTTGACATGATGACAACATAACCTTTGGATGTCCTTTGCTGTGCACGCTCTGTGTCTGATAAGACACATTCCATACTTCCCACATGTAGTGGCTGTGATGCAGATGGCGAGGCTTGCAAATGCAGGATTTTTAAGCAGAAAACAAGGAAATGAATCCTGCTTTTGCAGAACATGATTTTATGGCAGATTTCTATTCTTACTAATACACACTGGGAATAACATCAGCTACATCCAAAGCACGCACTCAAATCATTACAACCAGCCCAGCAAGTAGCAAAATCTACCTCCAGCACAGCAAATCAGTTCAGCAGCTTCTCAGACAAACCAAACCAGGGATGTTGGTATTCAAAATGCCATGCCATGCCCAAACCTACCCAAAGACTTTCAGCTTCTTTGTGCCTTAAAGTTAAGAGAGAAGAGCATCGCTCTGAAAAAGTAAAGAAAGCAAAGGAAGGCAATCTGATGGCTATTTCAAGGCATTTTCATTTAAATCCTACTAAAGCAATTGACAGTGCTTTCTGCTGCAAGGGGGAAGCAAGAAGAACAGAGGCTATACAGGGTAAGATGAGGTGTCTTCCTCTGCTGTTCTTTTGCCAAATCCTTATTATCACCACTTGAGCCTGCTGGAATAGCCAGCTACCACTCTGCCTAAAAATAAGCTTCTTATCTCCAGATGTTTTTATAAATGGAGAGCCACTGTAGCTGGTGCTTCCCCACTGCTGTTGGCAGCTGATAAAGGTCCAGCTTCTCTTGTTGTTACAGAATTGACTCCATTTCCTTGCAGCAGCATCCCTCCAATAACGGTATCTGCAATTAACTCTTCAGAACCACCTCTAGCAACATGTTTGTCTCTTTACAGGCTTCATGGAAATGCAGTTTCTTTCCCTCTGTGATTTTCAGGCTTTTTTCTGCCTTGGGTTTGTACCCTGAAGAGGCAAGTCCAGGAGGTTTTATTCAAGAAGTTCTGGGCAACCAGGAGCAGGGCTGTTCCCTACAGCCTGTACCCAGGAGAGGCCCCACACTTCCCAGTCTTTCAGCAGCAAGGATTAGCCCTGACTTTGCCATAGGGACCTGTATTTATTCTAGCTCTATGACTGACTCAGTGGCAGGGGCAGTGTCAGGGAATGGCTGAAGTGAGCTGAGCTGAGCTCTGCTTCCTGCTGATGGCAAAGCTGCAAGCTCAACCCTGCCAGCTGCCTCCCAGGCTCACACGCTGTTCCCTTCAATCCTTTCTCCCGAATTCCCACCGGGCATCGTGCCCAGACAGCTCAGTTTGGAGTAGTGAAAGGTTACCCCCTTCTCCTAGATCATTCCTGGTGTACTTCAGGGATCAGCAAGAAGCCTGGGCTCCAGCGCCTCTATCCCAGGCTCTGGTCCCTGGAGGCATGAGAGAGTCACAGCAACTGATCTTGTGCCAGTGATGATGCAGTTTCCAGCAGGAACTGGGCTGACATCAGTGTGACAGACACAGATTCCAGCTAGTGACAAAAGGGGAAGGTGCTACAACCCATTTCCATGACTCACCCAGCCTTTGGTCTCAGCTGCCTCTAAATCAGCCCATCAACACCACGGACACCTGAGCATCTGCGTGGTTTGAAGTCAAGATTTCATTTGAAGTCAACATTTCCCAGGCTTCTGCATTGCCAGTGGCCAGCTGCCCTTTAGATTTCATTGCATTTCCCTCCTTCTTCTCTGCAACTGTCCTAAGCTCTTATCCCTTTCTGGTTTGGCATTACCTCCCCCGGGCTCCCCCTCTTGTCACATCTCCCGGACCCAACTCACGCCCGCAGCCAGGAGGAACCGGCTGGTGCTGTGCCCTGCAAAACTCTCCTGTGCTTCACTCACAAACAGCCTCTGCTGATGCTGCATCTTGCAGCACATCTGGGTCATTAACTGGCCACCTGGCAGCTCCCTAATTGGCAATATCAGTAAAAGCACATTTTTCTCTTTTCTTAAATCCCCAGATAAAGCAGTTAAATTTGATCTCAGATCTTCACATCCTCATTGCCTCATATAATTTGTACTGGCCTTGCCTATGCCATGAAAAATTACAGCTACTTTTTTTGCACTCACCCACTTTCTAGTTTCTCTTTAACATACACTCTGGCAGGGAACTGAATGACACAGCATAATCTGCTAAAGCTTTTTCTATAGTAAACAGAGATAAAAACCACAGCCAAAGGGCATGCAGGCTCCGAGGAAGCAAGCAC
>QWTY01014264.1:0-11403 GCA_008033365.1 Pseudorectes ferrugineus
CCCTTTCCCTTTCCCTTTCCCTTCATGTACTTTCTGTGAGAGCCTGGATTCTCAACAGGGATATCTGGTGAATTCCAGACTCCATGAGACTCAGTCCATTATCTTATTGATCCCTCTTTCGTCCCCCTTTTGAGATCACCTTTAGGAATTGTTTTATAATTCAACAGGAATTATAATATTACAAATATTATACATGAATACGATGAAAATGAGCAGCCATGCAATTTGATGGTCTGGAAGACACAGAATCTTAGAACAACTGGGGTTGGAAAAGACCTCTGGAGGTCACTTTGTCCACCCAGCCTGCTCAAACAGAACTATCCAAAGCCAGTTTCCCAGATGTCCAGAAGGCTTTTGAATATCACTGGGTCACAGCTCCTGGTGCCAGCCTGGGAGAGATGTTTGCCAGCAATGCTTGAAATTTTCCATGTCTGCAACAAGTGTTTCTGGTGGCCACGTGTTTGGGTCTCCTCAAAAGATTTCTAAGGAAAAACCTCAGCTTTCTGGGGGGTGCCTCAAATTTGAGTTTTATACTTATGTGAGGTAGATGAGATCCACCAACTGGCTAGATGAGCACAGGTGGTAGACTCATCTCTGAAAAAGAAAAAAACATTTTTGAATTCCCTGAAGTGTTGCAAGTTGAACCACCTGGAGAGTTCCCACAAAACCCTCTCACAAAAGCATATAATTAGTGCATCAAAGAGTGTGACTTTATTGAATGACTAATAACAAAACATATGCAAATGCATGAAGGGATTACCTAAATCTTAGCAATAATTTCTGAAATGATCCAGTCAAATGTTACAGTAGTTTTTTTGGGGCAGCCAGCACAGTGGTGGAAATCTCCTGTTTGCACTTCCTTCTGTATGAACAGGGAGGTGAAGGAAAGATGACAAAGTTTGAACCTTGGCCATGTCAAAAGACTCTTCAGATATTTGATATTTTCTTATTATTTTTTTATATAGTCTGGTCTCTGACATAAATTAATATGATATTCTACTCCTAAATCGATAGATATGGCTTTTCCAACACAGTGTATAACATATAGTTTATGCCATAACAAAGATAAATATTTCCTGTTGCTTAATGCTCCATTCTTAGAGATGATACCAGACATGGGTATTTATAAACCATAAAATCTCTGACAATATTTCAGAAAACTACTCGCTACTCACAGTATTAAAATATTACTCCAGTGATATTGGCTACTGAAATCATTAATTTCCTTTAGTTGGCACTGAATGCACCAAATGATGATAATACAATATGTGACCTCTTCAATGCTTATAAATATTATAGATGCTTTTGCAGAAGTTTCAACACTGTGTCAAAATATTTACTTACTTATTGTGGAATTGGGCTTATAATGAGCAAAAGGATCCTGCCTCATTCATCCAAAATAATTGAAGGGATAATTGAGTGAAAGCAATTTCTCCCAGCCACCTGCATGAGGAGCATTTGTTGAAATTGCCTTTTCTCTGTAACCAATTATCATGCTGGTTACTGACAGTATCACATCGAACTTCATTAACCAACAATTAACCAACAGCTTCTGGATCCTGCAAAACTGAACGTGCTTAATTATAAACCCAGTCTACTATGCTTATTATTGCAAACGCATCCTAACTATAAAAATTAGGTTTATTAATTGCAGCTTTAATGCTGAATGAAGCAATAGCACAACTAGATTTTTGTAACTTGTGTTTGGCATGGAGCTTGTGGCGTTGGACAGGGAAACACTATATTGACAACTGAAGGGTGTTTTTTCACCTTTGTAATATCTCTCAAAACTGAGAGTGATTTTGTGCTGGTTGACAACTTTGTCTTGCAGTGTTTTCACCACCAAACAACAATTTTGGGAGCAGTGGAACTGAAGCATCGAATGGGATTTAGCTGGCAGATGAAGACATCTATATTTAAGTGGCTATACCATTTTTTAATAGAAAAATAGAATAGTTTGGGTTGGAAGAAACCTTTAAAGGTCATCTAGAACATCGCTCCTGCCATGGGCAGGGACATATTCCACTATCCCAGGTTGTTCCAAGCCCCATCCAACCTGGACTTGGACACTTCCAGGGATGGGGCAGCCACAGCTCCTCTGGGCACCCTGTGCCAACCTTACCCATTCTGCAATTCTGTGATTTATCTGTGCAAATACTGTAGACTTCATCAAAAGCATCAACATCATCACAAATAAAAGGAGTGAGATAAAATCACTTGAAGCAGAGCAGGACACAGCAACAGAATTTACGACTGAAGTATTATGTCATTCCTGTAAATACTGATGTCTGCATCAAAGTAGTTACTTGATTTCTCTTAGAAGTGCATGGGAAAAAGGTGGCATGATGTGATTCCTACCACAGATTTTGGGATTTCCTGTAGGATGAGATGAACTGAAATCTAGAAATACCCATTTCCTCTTTTCACCACAATAGGAAGACTAGTAGGCTTCCAAAGGGATTTTCACTTTGTTGTTTGCCAGAAGGGCAGGAACTGCACCTTCAGGGCTTACTTCAATGGGGTACTGTGCAAGCAAATTACTTGAAGAGTAATATCTAAGTAGAGAACAATTATTCTCTTGTGCTTCCCTCTGAATCACACAAGGAAAGGACAAAAGTTTAAAGAACAAGCTGTTCTTTTTATCTATAAGAGAAATTTCATTGAACATCTGCCCACTAAGTATAAATTAAATATAGTCACCAATATGTCTCTATAGACATATATGCTTAAGTATATACACATGTATGGGGTTTACGGTTTCCTCTTTACTGACATTTTGAAGGGGAGTTTTTGACCCTTTAATATCAAAGTTTTTAGTTCAAACATCACTTTTCCTACAAAATTTAACTACAAAAAGTTTACAACCCTCCTTCCCCACAAAAAAACCCACAAAACCTTCAAACCCCATTTTCAAGATAATTTTTCTTAGGGACCTTCTTTCCTTCCAAATTCACGGTCATTCTTCATTGCCTTAATGTGGAGAATGGTTCCTTCCAAAATCTGCTTTTCTTTTAGAATTGGGCTGCAATCAGTGCAATGATACATGTAGCAAAAAGTCATTCATCATCATGGCAAGAAACTTTCCTGATGTGGGAAATTTCTGGATGAACAAGCAACATGATTTAGACTCTTGATTTTATTTTTTTTTTAATTCTGCTGCTAGGAAGAAAGAAAAAATCATTAAAACTCCCACTAAATTGGTATATTCTAGAACTACTGGTGCCACTCCTTATAAAAAAACCCAAGGAAACACAATTTAAAAGGAGATACCATCATTTGTGTCAGCAATGTTGTGTGTCTATGACATAGGAATAAGTATGAAGTAGGAGCAATGACTAAATCACTGAGGTGGAAAAGGAACATCAGATATCCTGGCTGACGTCTTGCTTGTTTGGATGAATGCACTGTGGAAGTATTGACACAAAGAAAGAATTCTGGAGTCATATAATCCAACCTCCTACTCATTGCGGAATTGAGCAGGAATTTTCTCAATGATAAAAATTAGTTTCGGACACAACTCTTGGAGTTCTTGACTCTAATAAGGCTTTAAAAAAACGTTAATAATGAGTTATTTCTGTTTAAAAAGTGATTTATTTAGTAAGATATTATTACTCTTTTCCTGTTTCTATATACACAGAAATACCATCCACATATTTGATACCTGAAGATCTTCAAGATATTATGACGTTATTTTATGTAGGAAATTAAATATGGTTGAAATCAAGGTTTGATAACCAGAACAGTAATGTTAGGGGCTAAAGTAGATGACTTTTAAAGGTTCCTTTACTACCCAAACCATCCTATTATTCTATGTTCAAGCCTAACAACTTTTACTGCCTCGATAAGTGTGTTAAAATCTACAATGAAATAATAAAAATGCCAAAACTCTTGTTATCCTGGTCATTGATTTTAGCTGAACTCAGTGCTGAGCATGCTTTCAACTTTGACCAGTCAATGACTTTGAAACAGGGAAATAGAAATTATGTCTATTTTTAAGTACCAACTTGTTTCTACAAAGTCAGTGCAAGGAAAACACAGTCTGTCCTTGCTTAATCACCTAAAAAAACTTCTTGGATAAACCACTTCAGCTGCAGACTCTTATATGATTCCTTTTTATTAGGGATTTCTTCACTGAAAGAGTGGCTAGGGATTGGAACAGGCTGCCCAGGGAAGCGGTGGAGTCACCATTCCTGGGAGTGTTCAGAAAATGAGCAGATGTGATATGGTTCACAGTGATACTCAATCAAAGGTTGGATTTGATGGTCTTGGAGGTCTTTTCCAGCCTTAATGATTCTATGATTCTCTTCCCTTCTATAATTAATGGATTGGTCCATTTTAACGTATTGGTCCACAGATAACAAAGTCTCATCTGTGTTTTAAACAAAGCCAGTGGGTGTTGGCACACACTTTGTTTAACTGTGAAAATAATTTTCAAATATAAAATGGAACTTACAAAGCATTAGGGGTTATATTTCAAAAATGCTGCTTTCCAACTTCTCTAGTTAACTCTAATGTCATTTCAGAGCTGTAGCTGTCTCTGTTTTGCAACAACAAAACTCCCCAGAGGTTGGTGCACCATGCATTTTCACAAATAAGCACATAAGTGTCCATTTCGTAGAGTCACAGAAAAGCTAGCGCTGGAATTCCTGACTAGGTTCAGGTTTGACTCCCAAATATGACATTCCCTTGCCCTGTCATTTGAGGAAGCAGACCTCGTCATCCTTTTCTGAACGTGTTTTATGTGTGACACAGAGACTGTACTCCACAGGGAATCCTGGGTGCTATTTTAATGTAATAAAGAGTAATTAATGTAACAAATAACAGCAACAGAAGCTCCTGCATGCAGCTGGCAATGTTCCACTTTCCCTTGGCACTTCACTTCCCATGACTAAAATACATTGAAAAAAATGTGTAGGGAAAGGGTTGTGTTTCTCTTCTTCCTAAATGGAAGGTCAAATGTTTGACGTTTTCAGCCCCAGCACAAACAACTTCTGCTTTTGACTCCTTATTTCATTTTTATCTCCATGTCCCTTGAGAAACCTATGCCTTGGTTGCTTGCTCAGTGCCCAACTCAAGTGAAAGGGATTCAGCATTGCAGTGGGGATGAATAATTTAACATCAGCAAGGTGGTCAGCAGCGTGGGTGGATGTTAGGAAAGAGAGGGAAATATGGATCACTGACCAGGGCTTCCCATTTAATTGTGAAGTTTGGTTAATCTGTAACAACCTTCTCCTTTCTGGAAGAGCTGCTTTATTTTAATGTCATTTTAACTTTTACCTCTATGTAGCCATATTACACTCTGTACCTATATTGCTCTATATAGCAACAAACTACTGTGTATACATATATAAATATATATATCTATACAGAGGAAGAGGGAAAGCAAGAGAGAGGGAGTTTTTGACAGCTACTAGAATTAACTCAAATATTTCTTCAGCACAGTGAAGTCTGGATGAATGGTTCTTCGTGTTAAATTCTTCTAGAACACCTGAGCCTCTAAAAAAAAAAGGAAGCAATAAATTTTATCGTAATAAAAACTGAATATTGGCAGTTCAATCATGATTAAATTTAAGATAAAATAGTAAATGAAAATCCTCATATTCTATGACTTTGGTGATATTTCTTCCCCTCTCCCATTTTTCTCTCATTTTAACATATCTATGCTATGGCTAAATTTCAACTCATATTTTTTTGAGCATGTTTTTAAGCATATATTCCTGGTATAGAGGCTGAGAATTGAACATCTGGAGAGCCACTTAAGGCAGGATCCATTTCCTCCACTTTAGACATGGACTGTATAGCTTTTTTAAGTTCTTCATCTAGACTCTTTTTACAGTCAGGGAGAGAGAGCTCCTGGTTGCAATTAATTTCATTCTAACTGGATGGTTAATAAAGTCTCTGTATATAAATTTAAATTTTCTCTCAGTTTTAGTTCTGTCAGTGTTCAGAAAAGAGCTACTGTAGACTGGCTGCAGTATCACTGCAAAATAAATATTTCCTGGAGCACATCTGATTTTGTTTTCCGTATTTCTCTGTCCAGCTGCAGAAAATACATCAGGAAGACTAAAAACAAGGGGAATGAGAAAACTCCGATTTTACCAACCACATTTTCTTCCAAACCGAGACCAGTCCCCTTTTCAATGAACCCACATGCATCGATCTGGGTTTTATCATAAAGAGGAAAGTCAAACAGGTGTAGAAACCATCGTAAGTTAATTCTTTTGCTACTCCACACTTAATTAGAAAGGTAAGACAAGTCTTGGAGCAGTATCAGTTTCTACCACGTAGGCTGTACGATGCACCCCACTGTGCGTGCACACATACAAATACAGATGTTCAGGAGTACTTGTACTCACTTGAAATCCCATGTTTGCAACTGTTAGTGATTTCTCTAAGGCTGTTGTGGCATCTTAAATCTTTTTCCTATGCCTTGTGCGCAGCTGATTTAACATGTCTTAGGCAAAAAATCACATTTTGTGGCTTTGACAGAAGTGTGAAGGTTTTTATGGAGATCGATGTGATGATGGGTGACAAGAAGGATCAGTGGGGTTCTGAATGAAGATGTGGGTTTGCAGGAAGTTTCAGGGATGTGAAGGGGGGCTTAGGGGTGAGACCAAGAAGTTACGATGAAGATTTGAAGAGCAGTGAATGATTTCAGGAAGTTACTTCATGAAGAAAACTGCCTTTCCCCCTTCCTTTCCTTTCCTTAACTTCCCCTTGACAGCTGATCACACTGTGACGTCGCAGTGGGACCATAGAACGCTCACAAGACTGGCAGTCTCCTTCTCCCCAGAAAGCACCTTCTATCTCCAACATTCCTTTGTAGGAATGTAGAATCATAGTATGATTTAGACTGAAAAGGATCTTAAAGTTCATCAAGTTCCAACCCCTGTGCCATGGGCAGGGACACCTTCTACTATCCCAGGTTGCTCCAAGCCCCATCCAGCCTGGCCTTGAACACCTTCAGGGACAGGGCAGCCACAGCTTCTCTGGGCAACCTGTGCCAGGGCCTCAAGATCCTCATTTTTAAAAATATCTTTTTCATATTTAATCTAATGCTTTCCTCTTTCAGTTTAAAACCATCACTCCTTGTCTACTGCTCCTTGTTCTGTCACTACAGGCCCTGGTGAAAAGACCCTTTCTGCCTTTCTTATTGGAAAAGGACCTCTGGACCCACTCCAACCCATCCATATCTTTCCTATACCAGGGAACCCAGGTCTGGGTGCAGTACTCCAGGTCTGGGTCTCACAAGAGTGGAGTAGAGGGGGAGCCTCCCTCCCCTGACCTTCTGACCACACTTCTTTTGGCATAGCCCAGGAGGTAATCAGCCAGGATTGACTCCCTCGGACTCTTGGGCTTCCATCACTTCAGGGAAGACTGGGAAAGGATCTGTCTGGTCCTGCCTTAGGATGATGGAATGGGGAGAAGGGTGGTAGCCAAAGACTGGAACAGCCCTGGTAAAGTGGGCTCAGGGCAGGAGAAGGCCTGGCAAAGACAATGGCGGTGCTGAGAGGGACACAGAAATGTCTCTAGACACTTGCTCTACTGTAAGGCAGCAGAAAGAGAAAGAGACATTTGTCTCAGAGTCCAAATTCTGTTTTTTTCTTCATAATCTGTACCTCCAAACAGTTCAGGAGGCTGAAAACATGCTTGGACCTGATGGACTTGAAAATCTGGCTGTTATTCACTGGGATTTGATAAATTGCATAATAAGAAAATTACCTCAAAATGTTTCATTGCATTCAGGGCCACAGCCTGGAAATGACAGCAAACATTGCTCCAGGCTCCTGGTCTGACCTGGTGCAATAGGCGAGGTCAGACCCATCACTGTCCTCTGAGGTGAATCTTGACAACAATAAAAATTTGGGCAAAGGGGAAAGATGGTTGTGTTAGGCTTTTCTCATTGTGCCTTCAGCTGAAAGACATGGAAAACTTACATTGAATAACAGGAGACAAGGGAGGCCTTCTACAGAAGATCAGTCCTGTAACTCACAGAAAGTTAAAAACAAACAAAAAAACCCCAAACAAAAATCAACACCTGGAACTATTTCATGTCTGACTCTTTTACGTGGAGGAGGCCAAGTTCCAAAACCCAGTATGTCACATACCAAAACATTCATGTGTGCAGCTTCATGTGATAGGATCAGAACATGGATATGTAGCCAGATTCCTGGACAATTTGTTAATGGTAGTTTCAGCAGTTTCCACTGGTTTATTTGCTTTCACAAGAGCCAGATTAACCAGCACAAATCCATGGCTGATTATGTGATATTTTCATCCAGCACTGCTCGGGAGCCACAGAATGACAGATGAGACAGCTGATGGGTTTCTCTTAAAAAGGTCTCAGAAGATTTGTTGCAACACTCATATTTCAAATTCCATGTACCCACTGATGTCTTCCAGCCTCGGTTCACCTTCTTGCTTGCTTCCACAGCCACTGGAAACCAGTACACAGCTATTTAATACTGAAAACTTGGTGTAGAAAGTTGTGGAAGCAGAATTGAACTGAACAGCTTAAACAGCAGACACGCCCAAACAAAGGGAGAAGATCCAGTGTGGAATCACAAAATCACATAATGGGTAAGGTTGGAAGAGACCATTGGTGTGGTCATCTGATCCAACCTCCCTGCTCAAGCAGGGTCATCCCAGAGCACAGTGCCCTATTCATTATTGCCCACTTCACAGTAATGGTTTCCATTTCTTATTTGAATCACATTTTGATTCAAATTCTGCCAAAGGCATCAATGAAGACTCGTTTCTGTCCCCAAGGCCAAGGCCTCTGATACACAGACACCCTGGATGAAGGTCTTGTAATTACATGAGGCTTTTAAATTCTCTTAATCACTTTTAGGACAACAAAATTAATGCCCAAGAAAGCTCTGAGATTAGCTCATTCTTAGTTATCCATTACTCAGGGAATGCTGGGCAAAGTGCAATGGTGTGGAATAAGAAAATCTGTATTCAAAACCTACACATACGTTGTTTTATGCCACACCATTGTGCTTAATCCTCTGTTCAGTAAATCACACTGCAAAAATAAATTGGCATAAAATAAAATATATTCTGAAAAGAAGTAGGAAGTTCCTCCTGACTGACAGCGGCTTGCAATGCCAGGGCTTGTTCTATATTCATACTTACAAAATGCAGATTATATTTCTCTCATGCTGGCAAGCCAATAACTAAGCTTCACTGCTTTTGGCATTCACTAGATTTTTGTCATACCTCCCTAATATGCCTTAAGGGTACTTGTTGATACCAAGAATTGAAACAAAGCTTATGCTTTTGGTTGCCAAGTCACTTCAGCCAGATGGAAACATAAATCTGGAGCCAGAAAATATTATTACTGTTATTTGAATTTGGAATGTAAATGGTGGCTTTGTCTTTACCATGTAAATGTTTCTTCTGTTGTGGAAAAGTCTAACATGAGAAAATATCCACCTCCTTCAGGCTTCCTTTGTTGCTGTCCTAGCAAGTTGGCTTGAATATGTTGTGAGGTCTATAACCCAGTTATAAAATAAATAAATAATAAATGAATGTTCCATGTTCCTTTATGGAATTTATTTTCTCCTCAGCTGAGGAAGGAATAACAATGAATAAAGGGTGTAAGACAAAGCCAGACAAATCGCAGCAGAGTACTGCACATGTATTTAACACAGAAGGATGAACAGCCCTAAGAGTTCATCTCGGTGCCTTTAAATCAAGACTGGTTGTCTTTATGGAATACCTATTCTCATGCAACTTCAGGAGGGTTTAGGATAATACAGTGGTATATTGATATTAAGATATTATTGCTGCATTGCACAAAAGATGTTAGAAATTGTAATCATCCCTTTATAAATCTATGAAATTCCAAAGTCAGCAGTAAAGGTCTTAATTTGTTGGGATTGTGCTCAGGACATCTTTAAAATAGGAGTACTTTCTGATTGTTTTTGACCTTCTTATACAAATGTTATTTTCCTCTATAATTTGTCTGGGAAGATGTAATGAAAGGAGAGAAGTGACACGAAATAGAGCAAAGTATCACTGCAACAACTGCACTGCTTCAATAAAAGAAGTTGTTTCCTCTGCTTGAAATAAAAAAGACACTGGGGTACTGTTCTGAACATCAAGTTTTTTTGTATTTACTCCTGAGACAGGAAATGAAAATTATCTTCAAAATATAATGACTTAATTAGCCAATGTGCACCATCATGGAATCATAGAATCTCAAAATCACGGAAACTTAGAATGGTTTGGGTTGGAAGGCACATTAAGGATCTTCTATTTCCAAACCCCCTGCCATGTGCAGGGACACCTTCCTCTATCCCAGGTTGCTCCAAGCCCCATCCAACCTGGCCTTGAACCCTTCCAGGGATGGGGCAGACACAACTCTGTGCAACGCTGTGTATTATTTAACAGAAACTAGCTGGGTTTAACAGGGGTCATCTGATACTACACAGTGTCAGCTGAGAAGGGTGAAGCCTTTCGCAGCTGTTCTTACATCAGTGTAGTCAATGCAGCCCCATCCTCTTACCCCAGAAGCTCCTTATTCTCTCCAGGAGACACTAACCAGATTAAATTCACACTTCCAGCCATCCTGTCTGCAGTATCAGCTTCCCCAGTTCCACAACAGGCAGCAGTGAAATAACCAGGTTCATTAAACTTTCCCCAGTGTGGGACCAGTCTGAACTTCTTCCCTGCAGAGTGATGGCTCTCAAGAAAGGTGCCATATTTTCTTCAGATGTGGAGCTGCCCACGGAAATAAAGACTGATGTGCCCGCACTGTAGGAAACACCAGCCTCCTGATTTAAACTTTGCAATTTTATCTTCTGTCCAGCCCAGTGAGACTGGAGAGAAGCAGCATCAGTCAGGCCAGGACACAACCTAAGAGAAAAAGTGAGAGCTGAGGAGAAATCAGTGATGCTTTTATGTATTCCTTGCCTCCTATCAAATAAACAACAGGAACACTGGAGAATTTTCCTAATGCACATGCCGTGCAGAGATGGTTGTGCTGCTTGGGATGTGTGGGGCCGGTGGTTCCGTGACACGCTGGGTCCCCAGAGCTGCAGGACTCAGGGCCCAGCCCTCTCACCAGGCTGCCCAAGCCCCTGCATCCCTCTGGCTGCTGTCCGAGCCGGGAGCCAGATGGTCTGGGAGTCTGGAAAAACACGAGGACCGGCGCTTCCAGGGCAATCTGCATACATGCAGCCTTTCCAGGGCTGATCCGAGCCTTCCAGCCTGAGCAGCCCGATGGAGCCTGGCCAGTGCCACCGTCAAAAGGCGCTGCTGTGACAGACCAGATTGTCCCTCCCTGTCAGCAGCTGTCAGGGTACCCGGGGAGCGCCTTTTGCTTCGGGATCACACGTGTACCAATACTGCTGAAAGAATCCAGTGCAGAGCTTCTCCCTCTTTTTTTTTTTTTTT
>QWTY01014265.1:0-25491 GCA_008033365.1 Pseudorectes ferrugineus
GGACATGTAGTGATAGGACAAGGAGTAATGACTTTAACTGAAAGAGGGTAGGTTTAGTTTAGCTAATAAAAAGAAATTCTTCCCTGTGACGGTGGGGAGGCCCTGGCACAGGTTGCCCAGAGAAGCTGTGGCTGCCTCATCCCTGAAGTTTTCAGGGCCAGGTTGGACAGGCCTTGAAGAAACCTGGGACAGTGGGAGGTGTCCCTGCCCATGGCAGGGGGTGGAACAGGATGAGCTTTACAGTCCCTCCCAACCCAAACCATTCCATGATTCTATAATGGTTCCCATAATGGTTTCGAATCTCTGAGCATCTGAAGGTATAGCTCTGATTTTTGGGGATAAAGATGGGAATCAGGCAGCCAGCCATGCATCCTGCTGGGAAAAAGCAGCAGAGCAGGTGGGATAAGAACCAAGTATTCACATTTTCAGCCCTTTCCTCTACTCAGACTATATTTAGAGGCCAAGTCTCCAGAAGCAGCAGATTCATATCACACTGGCTTCTTTCTGAGGCATGTAACCCAGGAGTCAGCTTAGATGCTAAAACAAATTACTTCTTTGTTTGCACAAAGGTGAAGGACTTGAAGAGTATTTCCTATTTTTAGGAGGAAAAGAATTGGGAAAGAAGTAGCACAGCAGGAGATAAAGGGGATGAAAGTCAAAGGGGATGAAAGTCAGCAGGGAATAAAGCAGTAGCTGCAGAAGAGTCTTAAAGCATCCATAAACTTAGTATTTCAGGAGCTTTCTAAAAAAAGCAGCTTTGGGTAACAGCCTGTGTGTGCAAAGGCTACTTCACTAATTTCCCCAAATGTTTCACAGTTGTCCCACAGAGATTTAGACCTTTTAGGGACTTAAAGGTTCATATCTGAATACCGGCAGAGGAAGTGTGTAAGCATAGGCAGAAACTGTCAACAGAGTGCAAAGTACAGGAGGTCAAAGGACCCAACAGCAAACACTTTCCATGAAAAGGCATTCCATGCTCCCTCTGAACCTGTTCATTAATGATTGCTCATTACTGGGCAAGTGAACTGCAGGTCTGCTCCCACCTTAGGTCGATGCAACATGGCAGCAGAGCTTTCAAGGAACCCTGGGCATAAGGTGAGACTTGCCCTGCCAAGCACAAAGCTTCCACTTCAATATTTTGCTTTTTAGATCTCACAGACTTACAGACAGATGAAATACTAGATAGAACACAAAGAAAAAGGTCCAAACCTAGCTCAGATCATGGTAAAGTGAGTGAGTGGTCTTTGGGAGGGGGCCTGGGCAGTGACAGCACAGGCAGAAGAGGAACAGCAAAAACAGGCGCTGAAAATAGAGTGTGATTCTTCACCCGCACCACACGAAGGATCTGAAGAAGGGAAAGGTATTCCAGAGACACTTCCCTTCAACAGATCACTTCTGTAGGTGGGACCTTGAGGAACCTTGGCCTGGCAGCATGTGTATATTTAGATTTCATTTATTCCCTTCCCTAATCTCCATCCTCCCACCAGCACCTGCCCTGCCAGCTCCTCCGGGGCAGTGCTGTCCCTCCAGCAGGGACCATGCGGGGCTAGCGCTGGTGCAACACCTCTCATCTCCTCACAGAACAGTGCAGGTTCCTCCACTTCAGAACCTCCTCCATCTCCACGTCACTGCAACTTGAGCAGTCTGTATGTTCCTAAAGCAAATGCCAGTGACACAGGCACAGCCTACAGGGAAGGAATTCGGATTTAAGTCCAGCATTAGTGACAAACAAAGACATGTGAGGCTGCCCTGGCAATGACACACACCCCCCAAATTTACTGCATTGTGCTGATGTAAAATCATAGAATCCCAGAATGCTTGGGGTTGGAAGGGACCTTAAAGCTCATCCAATTCCACCCCCCTCCAATGGGCAGGGACACCTTCCACTAGACCAGGTTGCTCCAAGCCCCATCCAAATTGGCCTGGAACACTTCCAGGGATGGGGCAGCAACAGCTTCTCTGGGGAATCCATTCCAGTCCCTCACCACCCTCACAGGGAAGAATTTCTTCCTAATATCCAATCCAAACCCATCCTCCTTCAGTTTAAGGCCACATGTGGCAACTTAACCTACAGCCACTTGCTCAGGGCCATGTCCCAAGGTTTGCCAGAAGCTTCTGTGTATTCTTCTCTATACTTAACTCAAGGCAGGGTTGTGAGCAAATTTTAAGCTGCATACCTGTTCTAGAATACCATGTATGGACAGCTCTGAAACTTCACTGCAGCTGCCTGGAGACCTGGCTTCCACTTGTCCTCAGGGATGAGCATGAATTAAAATCTGAAGACAACAGCAAATTTCATTTTTAATTAGCCAGGGCAGTCAGCCAAGGAAGGCTCCCCCACCCACCCATGGCTGGTGAAGCCTGACAGCTCAAAAGGATTTGTGCTTCCCTGTGCATTCCCAGTGGCCATTCCAAGCACACCAGCTCAAACAAGCGCCAGCCATGCAGCATTGTGAGTGCAGTTAATATCCAACCAGGGAAGGACAGCAATGCATCCAAAGCACCAGGCTTGAAGGGCACAAAGGGCACAGACTTGGACTTCAGCTCAGCTCCATCTTACCTCATCTCTGGGATCAACCCAGGAGTCCTGAGCTTAGCAGCACTTGGAGAATGAATATCCTTAAAAGCAAAGGAATTTTAAGGAAATTATAATAAAAGATCCATCTGTTTATTCTGTCTTTAATATGGGGCTCTTGGCTCCCAGCACGAAGGAGGTAACATGTAAAGCTTTGCAACCAGCCATGGGTGTGTCTGTGCATGCAAAGACCCAGTACAGATACTCCACCCTAAACCGGCACCGCTCGAGCTGTTCAGAGGGAAAGGGGAGTTAACTTTACTTAAGTTGGCAAAATGCAAACAGAACATACAGCTTCTGACATCCCAGGCCACCAGCACTCATCAAATCAGGGGCTCTCAGAAACCTCAACAGGCTCCAGCCCTGTGTCTCACTGATCTAGCCAAAAAATGGGGTTCAACTGCACATGAAAAGGGGCACAAAGCTTTGTGATGTGAACAGAGGTGGCTGGTGGCAGTCCCAGCACAGGCTGAGTCCTGGTGAATAAGCAGAGCTCACTGACCACAGAATGGTTTGGGATGGGAGGGATCTTGAACATCTTGTTCCACCCCCTGCTGTGGGCAGGGACACATTCCACTAGACCAGGTTGCTCAGAGCCTCATCCAACCTGGCCTTGATGTTGCTCAAAGCCATCCCAGTAATTCAAGCTCTAGAGAGACTGAAAAATGGCCTTGCTCTGCTGTGCTCTGTCCCAGGGCTTACTAGGAACTGCCACCTCCACAGCCACTGCTCCAGCCTCAGCTGCCAGTGCCACACTCACTTCCACCTCCTCCACAAGTCATCATTTGGAATTGGTTTGCCATGAATGAATCAGAAGGGAAAACAATCACCACAGATTAAATGTGCACCTTACAGCCTGACAAAGAGAGGGCACAGCAGTTCTTGCCACCAAGACTCCAAGCACATTATGTTTTTATGCAGGAACTCTTGGCTTGCAGGTGGTCCAACCAGGCCACTGTGCTCCAACACACCAGCTCTGTATGAAGCCAAAAACTGGCCTTCATCTGCCTCACCAAGCACACTGCCCTGCTGACAAGTACATCCATTCCCAGAGTTTTCAGGATGGCATCACCTGACTGCGTAGAATAACCTAGAAATATTATTTATGAGTTAGAAGTCACCAACTGCAGTATCACAGTCCAGAAGACGTGAGGTCAATATGCTGCATGGATACTGGTTTCCCACGGTGCAGGCAAGAGCTTTCATGCAAATCTCATGTCAATAGCAGGGAAAAAATGGGCATTTAACTCCTTTCTTGTAGCCATTTTAGGCAAACAGATGGAAGAGCTCTTCAAGGCAATTGCTAAGCCAAAAATCTGTGCGTTTTAGTTACAGCCATATCCTTGCATCAGTTAAACCTACCAGCGACGAATTTGCTTGCTTCAGGGCAAGCACTACGCACTGCCTAAAGCAAGAGATTTAAATTTTAATTTTAAAAAAATTAATTTAAAAAAATCCTGTATCTTCTGCAAGACAGAGCAGCCTAAAGCAATAAATACAGAACCACAGGAACAACCAGGAGCTGATCCTCCTTTATGCCTTGCCATGTGCCTTGTTCAAACCAGCTCATTGCTTCTGGCCTCTTCCCTTTTAAGAAAGGGGATGTTACTTGTTTTCAAGAACTTAGGATAGCCAAGAGACCCGTATTACAGGTTTCACAGATGGGAAATTCCAAAAAAGATCTTCCATATGTACAGAGCTTCAATCAGATCTGGTCCACACCACAGTACAAGTGCAGCTGATGCATCTGCCAAACTACATTATTTTCTAATCACCTTCTACACTTGAAATGAAGACACCAAGTTTAAAGTAATCGAGTTCTTTATGATACTTAACCAAGGAGGACAGGTCAGGTCCATAATCTGTAGCAAGATATCTAAGACCATACTCACCAGCGTTCTCTTCCATTCCTCTTGCACACTAGTGTCCGCAGTAATTCCTACAAAAACAGGAAACAAAGTCAACACACAAATTAAAATTCCAAGTGTGAACAAAGCTCAGATTTAGTTTCATTTCTCCATCAGCTCTGCTCAGCCTACACAAAACCAGCATGGAGGGAACCTAAAGCAGAAATCCTGCCCCAAACTAGGAAGAGTGTGACATTATCACCCCTCTTTGAAGACATCAGAAGCTTCTAATCACACACATGCTGTGATGGAAAGAAAAGAGAAACAAAATTAAGGTGCCATAATTACAAAGCAGCAATATTTGTTCCCAGGGAAAACATTCCACATCTGCCTCTTCAGGAAGGGATGTGCCTGCTGTAAAAGGGAACAGCCTACTGCTTATCTAGCAAAGGCAGCACAGCACGTGCACAGGAAGTATTTCAGATGCCACACAGCATCAAGGCACTTTCGAACATACTGTGGGGGGGAAAAAAAAAGCCAAAAAAAAAAAAAAAAAAAAAAAAGAAAAAAAAGGAACCAGGATTTTAGTAGAAAAGCCAGTTTTTCTCTGGAGAAAGTTCTGAAATGAGGTGCCAGGGGAACAAAGTTTGAGGAAATCATGATGGGTCGCGATTTTGACAGATTCCGTAGCACAGTAAAAACAGGCTCAGTATCTTAGAAAAAGGGAGGTTCTGTCCTCAAAATCTTGAAGTTCAAACTTAGACAACCATAACTGGACATTTCAGCAGGAACAGCATGGGGTGACTGGGGAAGAACTACAAAATAAGGTTGTTCCAGTGCCAAGGAGTCAAAGCCAGTTTTATCCACAGCCCACTTCAGCCTAGCCTTTTCCCCATGAAGCCCAGGCCAACTCACCACCTTTACTCCCAGCAGCAAAGCACAGTTTGGTGGCTTTATTTTAACATGAGATCAGCTGATCATCTTCATGTGACAGCTTGCTGACTGTGCAGCATGTGCTTAGCTTGTTCAAGAGCACCGGAGCATCCCAGGGCTGCAGTGTCAGCGGAGACAACCACAACACACCATCCATGGAAGCTCTGCCCACCGGAGCTTTTCAGCTTTGCTTTGCTCAGCTGTGTGGGGAAAATGCTTCTTTGGATCAGACAACCATGCTCCAGGCTAATTCTCTCTGCTGCAGCTCAAACTCCATCGCAGTGATGTTCTTGGAATGGGGCGGGGGGGAACACCTCAACAGAGCCAATAACCCTCAAAACATAATTTGTGATCACAGCTTCAAACAGCTCAGAAGAGAACCAGTATCTGTACAGGCTTCTGAGCAGCAAGTGAGTGGATCAAGAACATCAGAAGGTTTTTATTTCAGAGGTAGACGGCCACAAGTTGCTTAAGAAACACCCTCAGAAGCCCTACAGCCTAATCCATTAACACTGTAAAAATACAGCTTTCATACGCATTTGGATGCATGGTTTGGTGCATCCACATGCTGCATCAAGGACACCATTTGCGAGAACTTGAATGAATGAACTGCAGAATCATTTAGGCTGGAAAAGCCCTCTAAGATGATTGAGTCCAACCATTAACCAGCACTGCCAAGGCAACCACAAACCCATGTCTCCAAGTGCCACATCCACACGTTTTTGAACGCTTCCAGGAATGGTGACTCCAACACTGCTCTGAGCAGCCTGTGCCATGTCTTGACAACCCTTTTGGTGAAGAAATTTTCCCTGATATCCAACCTAAACCTCCCCTGGCACAACTTGAGGCTGTTTCCTCTTGTCCTGTCCCTTACTCCCTGGGAACAGAGCCTGACCCTCATCTGGCTCCAATCTCTGTCAGGGAATGCTCCTCCACTGAAGGCAGAAGAGCCACCATCCCTGCCTGCCCTTTCAGCAAGCCCTTCTGGGAAAGGAAAGCAGAAGGGAAACAGAAACAGCCACCTCAAAGCCTACTTGAACCTTAGCACAGATGACAGCAGTGCTCCCACTCCCCCAGAGCCGCCAGGGAATTGGGTTTAATTTGCCTTTCAAGGGCATTCCTGCATAGGCTGTGCTGAGCTTTGCATACTACAAGGGGCACATTTGTGCCTGGAATACTAATCCTGGCAGCCTGTCACTGCTGGACACTCACTGTGCACACTAGAGACATCTGTCACTGCCTGACAGCACAGCTGGAGGCACCTCAGTCTGTGCTGGGAGGATCTTTCTGAGCAGAACACTAAATCCACAATATCTGGTTATTAACAGAACAAGCATAAAAGGCACACTGAGGGAAAAAAAGTGATGCCAGGGTAGAGGAAGAAGGAGCAAAGTCCGCACTCCCGCAGCATTGCCACAGGCTGCCAAAGCAGGAGCGCACAGCTCTGCCTGCACTAAGGAACAGGCACTTCTCACCAAAGAAATGGATTAAGCAGTGCAGATCCTGCTGCCAGCGTTAACTAGGACTGGATAATTGGAAAGCTGTATTCTGGAATGGGTGGTTTGAGATAACCCACCCCATGGAACAGAAATTTGCTTTTATCCCCTGCTGTCACAGGTTTCCCAGATACCTAATCCTGAGAAAACTTGGATTTTTCATTTCCTCTAGCATGACATGCCACAGCTCCTCTGAATATTCATGTCCTCTGAGTGCTCCCACATTCCCTGGGCCTGACAGCTGTGTGAAATTCCTGTGTTTCAGAGAGCCCTGTTCCCGGCACAGCTCAGCAACTTTCAGCGCTCAGGACACTCCCCTGCCCCTCACTACTCTGGCCATCACAGCAGCAGAACCACGGTCTTTGTCTGCCTCGAGACTTCAAACACTTTACAGCTTTTTCCCCAGCTCTTTGTACCACTCTTAGAATATATTTCTGTTCCATTGACCCGGCCCTGAACTCCCGGCAGCAAGGTGATGGCTTTTTTCCAGCTAGGCAGCTAATCCACACACAATAGAAAACGACTGCTTCGCAGCCATGCTGGAGTGTTTTCCACAGTTTTCCACCCTATTTCTTCAGTCTTAACGCACTCCCTGCTGCACAGGGAATTTTGTCTTTCCCAGGTCTGCCCATGTGCTCAGCTCTGTCACATCCTCCCACAGCACCACAAACCAGCCCAATTCCAGACTTTGGACCTCCTCCCATGCCTCCCACTCATTCCTTGCACCAGCACCGATCCAGCTGCTCTGGGAACAGTCAAAGCTGACCCAGATGCAGACCACACATGTCCAGAGGAGTGGGTTGGGAAGGACAGGACCTTGACAGCCCCAGCTCAAACCACCACGAAGCTGCACACCAAGGTGCCGCTGTTTGTTCCAGCCTTGGGCAATCCACATCCATGAGCTTTACTGATTACCCCTTTACAGCTTCCCCCTTTCCTCATGGTCTCATTTTCAGCAATCCTTACCCAGACCTCTGGAACATTAAGCATTCAGCTTCCTTCAGAATGAAGCTCATTAGCTGGACCCCTCTGTCGTCACTGCTCATCTCCTCCAGTAACACGAACAGCTTCCTTTAAAAGACTGCAGCATGCTTCCAAAAGTCCAGCTAAAACCTAAGCCAATGTTGGTTGTTTTTCCCAACTAAACTACAAAACTGACAACTCTTCCAAGCAGAAGTGGCACATTACTTCTCCACAGTGGCTGCCAACAGGCTTGCCTTAGGCATGGAAAGGCAGTTTCCATGCTGGCTCAGCTCTAAATCACCATTCCAGAGAGGGACATGACAGCAGCTGGGCAGATATTACAGGGCTTTTACTGTAATGAGACACAAAACCCAAGGCTGTCTTGGAAAAAAAAGCATGTGGGAGAGGGAAAGGATGCTACAGTTTGGAACTATATCCATCAGTTGGAGGGAAAGGGAAGGGTTAACACACACCCATAGCTTGAGGAACATGGTCCTGCATTAATACAGACCATGACCCATGAAATTAAACAAGCTCACCTGACAACTCCCAGATGATTATTCATTTTGACCTCATATGGTGCTAGTAACAGCCAATACACAAATATTATGTCATCGCTCATTATGCCACTTCAGCCCTTTGCTTTACACCACTTTAAAAATTACATTACTACAGCAGCACCCAGAAGGCTCCCACTGGGCAGATGACAAGAGCCCAGCAGAGGGCTGATGCTGCCCACAACAGCTCACCATCATAACAAGAAAAAGTGGACACCAGGAATAAGGCCAGCTGAGAGATGGAGGCCAGGCAGAGAGCAGCCTCCTCTTCGTCACACAGAGAACATCCTGAGTCTTCCTCCCTGATTTGCCAAACTCCACTCGAATAGTTGATCCCAGCCATCAGGAATCTCCCCAGCTGCAAATGTTTCTCAAGGGCCAGACTCACAAACCCTCCCCAACTGCCCCACGGATCTGGCTGCCCGTTCCTTTTCATAAATGCAATTTCAAAAATAAAATCAACATTTTATTCTCTCACCAATCAATCACTCCTTCCAGGAAGACAGATGAGCAGATTTTTACAAAGCTAAGATAACTCCACCTAATGCCATGGGTCCGTTGGCCATGAAGCCCCATCAGGTCCTCAGGGGAAGGGCTAAAGAAACTCATTTCATCTGCCAGCGGTGAGATTAAGAGCATGGTAAACAGTATTAAAATTCTGTTCTACAAAGCAGAATACCTCAACAGCACCAAACTGTTCTCCCAAGGGACAGATTACAGCATGAGTGCACAACTGGAGTTTAAATATTACAAGGGAAATTCTTAAAAAGCCTAAACAGATCAACCGTGCCAAAAGCCCTAGTACAGATTACAAGACAAGGTGTAAAGGTATAATTAACCTCTTGCTGCACAGAGTGGTACAAAGGGGAAGAGATGCACAAGCCCCTTTTCAAGTCAGTGGATGACAAAAAGCTCATCTGTTTTTCTGACTTTGTTTAAAAACAAACCAGTTCCACCTAAAAATCTTGGTTTGCTCAAGTCCTTCAGTCATATGGTTTGAACATCATTTGCTGCTTTCTGCAAATTGCTGGAACTACAAATGCTGGTTTCAAAATCCTCTGAGCAGCCTCAGCTGACCCAGTTTGTTCTGCACTAATCACACACTGAGTAGTGGAGAGGTCACTTGGAGGGAAATCAGAATATTCCCCCTCAATAAAACCACACAGATTAAACCCAGTTGTTCTGCAGCCTAATCTGGCAACATGTCAATTAACGGGGTGCACCACTAATTAACAGTCCGGCAGTTTCCCTCTTTTTCCAAGGATCCCAACACTTCAGGCATTTTTGCACTTGTTGGGAAGCAATGGCTTTGAGCAGGAACACAGCAGCTGGTTAGCACAAGGAATGGGTTTTGTGGAAGAAGTGGAAGAATCAGACAATAATATAACAACTCTATGTGCAATTTAAATACAAACTGGAATAACCAGGATTGAAAACCTCAATACAGTTGATACTACAGTCAGTGAAACCAGTGGCTTTTTGTCACAGATTTCACATTTGATAAGTGGCTCCCCATGCAAACAGCAAATGTTTTCCAGCAGCTCAGTAGCTGCCTGTGGGTGGCACAGTAATATAACGTTACCGGAGAGGAACTGGAAAGGGAAGGGAGCTGCATCCTCCGGGGCTGTGCCACGGGGAAGGTGAGTAGCTTTTTCCAACACTTGGGCAAAAGTAAACCTTAAAAATACTCACGGACATGCAGTGCAGAACATTGGAGTGGGACTCCAGACCCCGCAACATTACTGCTCTGCTACTGACCAGCAAAGAATCTCTGAGGTTGGAAAAGATCTCCAGGATCACTGAGTCCAACCTGTGACCAGTCACCACCTTGTCAACCAGACCAGAGCACTGAGTGCCACATCCAGTTGTTCCTGGAGCACCTCCAGGGATGATGAACATTGGACACTGGACAAGGCTCTTTGTTTATCTATGCCTCAGTTTCTCCCATCTTCAAGATGGGATTAACTTCTTTTGTAAAGCAATTCAAAACCAAATTAGAACTTGCAATACTCCATTTCCTATAAACTTTCACCTTATGTAGGCCTCCACTGTAGCACCTGGACACTTTATTCATCTCACAAACCAAACACAGTAAGTTCTTCCATACTTCTATTTGAAACAGACCATACAAAGTCTGAAGAAGCCACTCTAGCCTCTCCCAGGTGTTTCAGTTCACTGAAGGAGCCGTATTTACCAAACCTTGAACAAAAAGCCAGCAGCCAGTAAGAAAGTATGGCACATACGAATGCAGCACAACTTCTGCGCCAGCCCCCAGTGACAAATGCTATTTCTGTTTAGCTCTCAGTATGGGAAACACCTCTAATTCGCCTCCAGACCTGTTGACAGCTGATCCACCACTCTGGAGGTGCAGATACACGCAGGGAAAAAATTGCAGTATGAATAGAGCAAACCAGCTTCCTTCTTCACTGTCCTTGAAGCAGCTGAAGGGCTTGTCTTGGACCAAAATTATCTTCCTGATAAAAGCAGAGGGTAAAATTAAAGCAGAATGGCCCATTCATGCAGAGGACAGATGCTCTTATTATTGTGGAAGCTGACATAGGAGTAGGAGGATCCAAAGGGAGGTAGCAAGGCATGGCTATTCCTTGATCAACTGCTTGATATAATGAAACCCAGGAGATTAAAGTAGTTCTGGACACCCATAAGACCAACACACACCACTTAATCTATCGATACATACGAACGCTCAAAACACATTAATAGATTCTTGTACTGAAGAATGCAATTCCCAGATGCTGTTACCCAGAAAAGTCTGGGCACAGCAAATGAAGGAGAAAAGGAACTGATGTCTTTGTAAAGTAGTTTCTATAGAGCATCCCAGTTATCCAGGACCCCATGCATTTTTGCACACTGGGACTTAAGAAAAGGAACCAGCACCACCAGCATCTGCTTCAGCAAAGCAAAAGACAATGAATATTTGAAGTACAGAGCTAAATTGCCCAAAATCTAAGCTGTACTTTCTGTTTCTCCCTCTTTCCAAAATGCAGAAGATGACAAACTGAATTCTTGACTACACAAATCCATATTAGGATGAACTTTATTGCTGCTGAAGCCACTGGGGCATCTCCAGTTAGTTACAAAAACACCAGCTGGGCCTCTGCAAACCCAGACCACAGACCAATCACAAGGTCTATATAAATTAATTAGTGCACTACTTGAAAGCACAGAGGAGATGGAGAAATGCCTCGTGTACAATTCACCTTTCAGAGAAGGTTATATAAGTGTAAAGGGAAAACAACCAGGACTGTGGTCCCTATTTCTCAGACCTATGAATGTTAAGAACAGGAAGTTTTGAGATGCCTTTTTTTTCTCCTGTAAAGTTTATAAAACAATGCACAGCATGTTAAACATTGAGCATCTAATATTCAAACCCAAAAATAAGCTTGAGTGCCTTAACCGACCCAAAATGCTGGTCACCAGTAGAAGGGTTTCTCATCCAGATCCTTTCCCGCTTCTTGCATTGCCACAAAGAAATGAATCACAGGGTTTTTTTAAAGAGAAAAAAAAAAAATGTGTTAGAGACAGAGCTGTAGAAGGTCTCCCTTCCAAGAGCAACTGAGATCAGCTTGCAGCCCCGGTGAAATCCCAGCCCCAGCAGCACCACACTGGTTTCAGCTCTGGAACTGGCACATTTCCCTCGTGTCTTTCTGCACAACTGATTTCAGGACGATAGGGCTTGTCAGAAATTAAAATTCCTTTGTGGTCTGCAAATACCTGCTCATGCAACAGCTCATTCTTGTACCACACCTCACAGGCAATTTCAATTCATGTGGCTGCCCCATCCCTGGAAGTGTCCAAGGCCAGGCTGGACAGGGCTTGGAGCAACCTGGGGTAGTGGAAGATGTCCCTGCCCATGGCAGGGGGTGGAACTGGATGAGTTTTAAGATCCCTTCCAATCCAAACCATCCCAGGATTCTATGCTTTATACCTGATGAATGCTAAGCAAACATGAGCTCAGTCCTCTGCTTGTGCCTGTCTGCCATGAAGGATCCAGATGAGCTTGTTTGGATATATCCAAGCAAACCTCTCATCCTGGAGCCACTGTTACAGGGAGCAGCTGAGGACTGTGGGTTGCACGTATCATCTGGGCTATAATAATCTGTGTCAGTTCTGTAACACACCCCCAAAAAGCACAAAATAACAGGGTTATTTATTTACCTCTGGCTTCTGGGGTAAAATTCAAACCATCTCGGCCTTCATTTTGTGGTTTTCATTTTCATCAAACTTTGAATAAAAACTAAGCAGCTGAGTACTCGTTCAGTGCTGTGGTCATGCCTCTGTAATTATGACTCGATAGACAATTTCATTTGTAACCACCGTTTCCTCCCCCAAATGAGGCCACTTTTAGTCTCAGCCACTGCAGAGCCGGTTTGAAAAGTGTTTCTTTTCGCCTCTGTTTAAGAAGTGAGAGGAATGAGCTTAACCAACATCAAAGCACTAAAATGAATTTGTCAGAAAGCTCACCTGAACTCCCAAAAATTCTGCAGCAGCAGAGCTGAATTTGCAATCCTGCCATATGGGTCTTTCCCAAAGCACTCTGAATGCCCAACTGCTTCCTGGGATAAACAGCCCACAGGGTTTGTGCAATCAGATTAAACTCCATGCCTTCCCTGCTGCACGTTCCAGCACATAAACCAGGCACCTCTAATCAAATTCCACACTCAAAGGCAATGCAAAGTTCCCACTTGAAAAAACGTGAGATACAGGAAACCTGTGCTGTGTAGGTGTCGTTACCAACTTACAGAGGCAACACTTTTTAACTGGGAACAGCTCAGCTCTTTGAAATTAAAGCTCTTTCTGAATGGACACTCTGGAATTACATCACTGAATCTATAGGAGCATTAAATTTCACCTTTTGAGGCAGATTTTGCCAAGCATTTCAGGTGGTTTGAAATTCAGTTGTAGCCTTATTTTTTTCTTTCACAGACTCACTAGCATAATTTCTAATTATTTCTGATTAAGATATCAAATTTCCTTAAAGAAGCCCTCCGCAGGCAATTATTTTCTCACAAAGCTCCAGCTTTAATAAAAAGGTGCCCAGGCTTTAACCAGGACAACAGAGAAATCAATTCCCACTACTGATCTGGCAAAGTCTTTATAACATAAGTGCAGACAGAGAGACATCCCATTGTGAAAATAAGCCCATAAAGTTTCTGAATGAGAACATTTCCTTAAACAAAAAAAAAGGAAAGAAAAGAAAAAAACTCTTGTAGTTCTCACGGTTGTGCACAAAGTTTATGAAGCAGCAACACTGATTGCCTGGGGATGGTGCTTTAGTGCAGCCACCTGACCTACTGGGCCCCAAGTTGATTTTAATCTGAGGGGGAAGTTATGCCTTTCCTAGTGCTCTTCCAAATGCTCTCAGATAGGGACACAGAATCATGGAATGGTGTGGGTCGGAAGGGCCTTTAAAGATCATCCAATTCCAACCTTCCTGCCATAGGCAGGGAGACATTCCAGTAGACCAGGTTGCTCAGCACATGGTCATTCATCTTTTAGGTTTTGGTCTGATACACTCCTCCAAATAATCTTAAATTAAATCTTAAGTGGGATAATCTTATAGATGGTAATCTCCTGGAACTCCCCCAAGAACAGGAATGTTTCAGGTCTGTTCTCTCATCGCCACTCTAACTTTCCATTAGAAATTACATTTTCCAGCCAACACATTTAGCTGCATTAAGAGCTCAACAAAACTATCAGGGCTTCTTTCCAGCCACAAAAGGACCTTCCACAGTAACAATGGTTAAAAAAACACCCAACTGAAGCGACAAATCTCTCCTCATGCCCTGCAGGCAGGCGAGCTGACCTGGGCCAGGGAGGCAACCAGGGAAAACTGCTCTTCTCCAGCTGTGCAAATTAAACCAGGAGAAATCTTTGTAACACCAAGGAGCAGAGAGGACTTTAAAATTACAGAAAACATCAATGTCTCAAACATTCTCAAGGCACGGGAGCTGAGGACACGCCTTGGGATGGGCTGTATTAACAGGAAGGTTGCTGGAGCTGGCTTTGCATACCTGGCACAAGGAGCCCCTGGTTCACAAGCAGAGGATCCTCCACAAGACATGCCTTAGACAGGAGCACTCCAGGTACATTCAGTAGCTCCCAGCCCTTCCCTGTTCAGGAACCAGCACTCCTGAGTGGTTTGTCAGATCACCTTGAATCAATCCACCTAGGAGCTATCGAGAATTACAAACACCTCACAAAGTTATGTAAGAGCTCCTTCAGGTTAGTCTGACATGAAAACTAAACTGGAGAAACAGCTCAACCTGAAAATTTCCTCAAGGGAGCAATTCCAGGCAGGCACTAGGTGAGGGGATGGCAGGCACAGCACCTGTACTGGAACCCCAAAATACCCCCGTGCAGAAGGCAATGAAAGCTGTGGTTCCACAGGCTCTGCCCTCCCTCCTCTCCACTGACACCAGAGATCTCATGGAGGAGCTGACCCAGCCAAAACCAGCCTGGTGCAGAAGCAGCTGGTTTGAATCCAGCTCAGTTCCTCAATTTGTTTGTCACATAGGCCACAACCAGTTGTTGGAGAATAAGGGAAGGGAGTGAATACACAGGACCTGCTCAGCAGCTACAGCACTTTTGGATGTTTATACAGCTGCAGCCCCACACACAGCTCCAGTGTCTGTCCTTGCAGCCAAGGGCTAGGACTGGGCTTGGGAGGCAGAGTCAGGCTTCCCAGCACCAAATAGGCTTGAAAAATCAGACGTGAATCATAGATCCTGCCCACTCCTCTATTCCTTTTCCCATTGCAAACACCACAGGGAAGGTGCCACCCTTATCTCTATCTCCCTGCTGTTTGAGCCAGGTTGATCCCCAGGCCATGAGTACCAGTCCCACATAATCTCAGAGTATCTGTGACAAACCAAGATTGTTTACTCATATTTACAAGATTATTTGAGTTTTCTGCTACAAAACTATTCTCAAACTCCTCCAATACACCTAGAAACAAAAACCTAAAGCACCAACTGATCCCAAAGCACCAGGATTTGTCAGCCCTAGGTTTTGAAATAAGCAAGACGTTGCTGATCATAACCCAAGGGCAGGCACTACCCAGGAATTCCAGTTTAGCCAGTTCCATGCTTTCTACCCCTGATTCCTCCTACTTTCTTGGAACAACAGACAGCAACAAAACCCTGCCCCAATCTATACTGGAATAAACAATTCATTGCGATGAAAAGCCACCTGCTCCCCCCACACAGTTAAAAGCATTTCCAAATTCCAGCTCTCTCAGCCAGCACAGATGGACACACCAGGCACACAGACACCCGCTTTGCTTCCAGCACAGCCTTTGTGCTGCCGAGACACAAAGCCCGATGGCAGAGGCTGCCTCCACCAGAGCTGTTTTGTTAAGGGATCACGACATAAACCAGCAATCCTCCAGCCACAAAAACAGCTCAGACTCACTCCTAGCCCAATTAAACTGCAATCTGCTAAAACACACAGGCACTCTCTGGCTTTTGGGGACCATGTCCCTCCACTGGCAGATCACATCCTGAGATCTGTCTGATGCATCACCTGCCCCACATGTCCCCAGATGATTAAATTTAACATGCAGTGGCTCAGTCATCACCAGAAATTTTCACTTTCTTGCACACCCTGCTCCCATCCAGGGCGATGCTGCAGGAAGGAAATAACCCCTTTGCAAAGGAAGTGATAGCCCCGAGAGCAGGCAATAAAACACTAAAATGGAGCCTGAATTCTGCCTTGATCACTCCTGCCGGACCTGCCCTGTAATCCCTCAAGTGTTGTGGCATTTAGAGTAGCCTTGGATTCGCAGCAGGAACAGGGCTGTTCTAGGCAAATGAAAGCCTGGCCACCAGAGACTGCTGAATACTCACTCAGATACTGCTGCCTTGCCAAGACAAAATCAGTGCAAGAGGCTGTTCCTGCAGTGCCCACTGAGCTCCACAAGCACCAGACACCAACATCTCCTTCCCTGCTCCCCTGCTTGTGGTTCCTGTGCTGTTTAGCAAGTCTGGCCATCTGCAGAATGCTTCCATTAGGAGCTGGCTATCCACTGGACAGATTCCTGCCGTGGTTAATCATTGCCCCAGCAGACCTAAGGCAGATCTGGTGTCCCACAGCTCCTTGCCCCTGCAGGAGCTGTGGGCTGGCTCAGCCCTCCTATCCACACAGCACTGCCCTGGTGCCACCCTCTCCCTCTTGGCACCCCAAGCACAAGGGGAAGAGTTTCTGAGCACAGTGATCATGTTGCCCAAGACCAATTCTCACAGTCCCCTCAAGTGTACAGGGATCTCTATACACAAGATTCATTCATCCTATCAGAACAGCTCAGGAACTGCTTCTGTCAACTTTTGGCTTTCAACTTAGCTTTCTTTGAAGACAAATGCTAATTTCCTTTTAAAAAAATCCAAATCTGATCCAAAACCAGACTCATCACTGGTATGAATCACACAGCGTTATTAATTCTCCCATCCATCAAAAGAGAAATGTCTCACCTTGCAAAACAATTGTGGTGGTTGCCCAGGCTCACAGAAATCCGTCCCATCTGTTAAAAATCTGGGTGCACTGAATGAGACTATTTGACAAGCACTCTGCTGAAAGGCAGCAAACATTTCACCCCACAACGGCTACTTCAAACCCAGACAGTGATTACAGGTGGCTCAGCTAGGTTCCTATCAGCCAGCACAAACACGGCCTCCCAAGAAAGAATTCTTTTTGAAGACAGAGCTTGTAGGGACACTAAATTCCAGGATCAAGCCCACAACTGCGAGAAAGCTTCACAAAATCAAGCTCGGAAGATCTTGCACTCCAAACTGCTACAATCAAAAGCAGGGAACAAAGTGTTCCTGCCTTCAACACTAACAGAAATGGCAAAGAAACCAGGACCTCCACTTTACCTGCACACAGTCTGCCTAATATGCAAAGCTTCTCTGATCTCCAACTCCAAGGGACACCCACAATAAAACGGGAGCTATTCACTATGGAGGAGGAGACAGGAATAGCACCCGCAGAGCTGAGCAGTGCTGGCATCCACCACCCCAGTTCCCCATGCACTACATTCCCAAATGCCTTAGTGCTGCATTTTGAACAGCAGGTCAACCCCATACATGATTCACCTCAGGGACACGGGCAAAAGTCAGCCTGCTGCTGCTGCTGAGCCCCACGCACAGGAAGTTAAACACAACAATTTTCAACCAACATCTCCGACAGACACTTGGCAATGGACACGTTCCCCTCCTGCTTAATGGAGATACAAATCCATTCCCAACAGATTCCTGTTTCAACTGCCCTAGTTGTCACAAGCAAGTCACATGCCACATCAGAACCAGAATTTTGGACAAGGAAGCTTTATTTGCTTTTAAAGTGCTCCTGCTCAAAAGAGGGCAAGGATGAAGATGGTATGATCAATCCAGGCAAGCATTAGACTGTCACACTTCCCCAAAAGCAACCATAACACCAGCTTCAGACAAGGTTTTGTTGAAGCCAAACTCATCAGCAGCACTGTCAGCCATCCCAGAGGACTCTCATCCCACTGAGGGACCCAACAGCTAGTGCCCTTCTCCAGGATCGACGTTCTGCTCCAAGTTCAAGAACGCAACATATTTTATAGGACACCAGAGCAAAGTGACATGTGGCTCTAAATCCACTACCCACCACATTATCTTGAGGGTGCAAATCAAACCCCTTGCTGCTAGCATTAAGAATGAAAGCTGCTTCCTGCAGCAAAGTCACCTTGGAAATACCAAAGAATTTGAGCTTTCAGTACAACAGGACTAAACCACAGTCGTAAAGAGTGCCCCAATAACTTATGAGCCAACAGATAATACCAAACCCTGAGGGAAGGGTTTGTGGAGAATACAGGAAGACTCAAGTCTACAATCACAGGTTCAATTATCTTAAATGATAATCAAAAGGTAGTAAGATAAACATTCACATCAACATAAGGAATCCTACTCTGCATTTACTCAGCAGTGCAGCCACATATCACAGGACAAAGCAATGCTCATGCCATAATATTAAAAATAGTAATACTATTAAAATGGAAGAGCTGTTTCAGTACTCATTACATGCACCAGAAGTGCAGAATAGCCTTCAATATTATTCCCTATGAAACGACTCTGCTCAGCAGAACACAGGCATGAATCGGCCACGACATTCATGCGAACCCGCAATGGACTAAGAGCAAACTCCACCCGCTCCTTAAAGACTTCACTGCTATAGAAACTATGATTAAATACACAGAGCCATGAATCAGCCACCTGAAATGAAGGCACACCTCGGCAGGCACAGCAGCACCCAGCACACCAACATTTCAGCCACCACCAGCCCCCCAAAACTGTGGCATTATGCAGAAAAACAGCTTTATCCAGACATTTCAGCTCCCACAAACATTTCATCTTTCTTACCTTTGGGGTTGTTTGTTTTAGGGGCTCTCTTGGTTTTGGCAATGCTTAAAGCTGCACATGCCCCTTACAGGAACAGCAAACAGGCTCCAAATCCATTTTGCCACAACTGGATAAAGCACCTAAAACCAAAGCCCTGATGCCTCTGGACCAGCTGTGTCCCTGCACTGCAATTCCAATCAAGCCCACAGAAAAATGGGAGGAAGATGGCAGGGCTTACCAGCAGTTCCTCAGTCTAGTCTCTGAACAAAGTGGATTTAAAAGAGGTTTAATTTTCCCAGAGGCTAATGCTCTCAAATCTAAATAAATCCTCCAAAAGAAGAGATTATCCATAAATTTACTAGTTAGAAATGTTAATGTATCCAGTGTTTATGCAAGGACTGCTGCTCTCCATGCAAGAGTATCACTGATACAATTCCATATTAAAGGAGAAATGGATTTCTGGTAGTTTCTCCCCCATCTCCCTTTCCATGCTGAAATGTAGCACAGCAGCTTTATAAATCCCACTTCCCAAGAGCAGCAGGAATTTACTGCAGAATCAAGGCAAACTTTTTTCTATTTCACTGAAAAAGCTCTCAAAAATCCCCCCTTGCAAAAGAACTTAATACAAAAAGAAAGATCCACAGGCAGAAAAGCCCAGTGTGAAACTTGAATAAGCATTTAAATTAAAAAACTGCAGAGTTAAAGCTTCAAATTACACATTCACAAAATACAGGACAAGGTGAAAATCAAGAAACAACTCCTTGAACACAGTTGATGCTGGACTTACCCAACATACCTGCTATTCAAACACTTCCTCCTGTTATTCATATTCCATTTACTAAAGGGCCTACCTACACACCATACGACACAGAGCAGGATGGGACCAGACCAGTAGAACCTGGCTGCTAATTATGGCCCTTAAGGCTGAGATGAATTAATTTGTCCCTCTAGCTATAAACAGGAGGATGACTACACCCCCACTAAGCACAGGTAATTTTGGAGAAGATAGACAGAAGGATGAAACAAGGAAAAAGTGACTTGCCTGACATCAAACACCATGGCAGCAACATAGCTGGGAGCTAAACCAGGCCTCCTGTCCACCTGAGCATCCTTATTTTCCCTGGACTCACACTTGATAAGTAGAGAGAACACAGTCATTTAAATACAGATTGAAGGCTTCATTTGGAGGCTAGAAGCAGATGTGGAATAATACTGATTAGTGTAATCACTAGTGTCACATTGTTTTTGGGGATCCAGCAGCCTCACAGCAATCCACTTCCCCACTTCCCCAGCCTGATGTGCAGGTTTTTGCAGGTGACCAGACTGCAGCACATTCAGGACACCTCGCACAGCCAGCTTAATAAATCCAACCTGAAAATTCCCCCCTTTCTTTCTTCCAGATGCATTTTGTGTAAGCCCACCAATACCCCCAGAGAAACTGGATACTTAACAATGCCAAATAACAGCCTTGCTGGCTGAGGGACAGAAAAATCCAGCGTGACCTCAGGTATCAGCAACTGAGCAGTCCCTGCATGAACAAAGTTTTCCAGTCCAGGAAAGTTCTTCCCTACAAACTATTTATCCTCATAGTCAGGAAAAAAATCCTGTATTTATAAGACAAGTGAAACAGAACAACAATAGCACAAACCCACTTTTTATAATGTTAGGTGCCAGGTAAGACTTTTCCTCAAGTTTCCCTTGCTGCTCTGGCACGGCTGGCCCTCTATTAACTGCCTTCACCTTGATCTGAACAGGTACAGAAAAGCCAGGTGGCCTGAAGCCACCACTAACTCCAAAACTGCTGGAAAACAGTATGAGCCAAGAGAACTGGACACACTCATCTGACAATTTCACCCAGAGGTAGATACTGCTTTAGGAAGGTGCAGTTGAGCCAGGAGAAATCCCGTTTACAGACACCTGCAATCACAGGGCTTCTGTCCACATTTGTGGGTCTGTTAAAAACTGTTTTGGAAGTACAAGATGAAAAATTCTATGACCTTGCTCCCCTCTGGCCCTGATCCACAGGCAGGAGGAACAGGATACAGAGCAAGTCAGGAGCAGGATGTAAGCACTAATTTAACTCTCAGCACAAGGTAAATGAAGCTTCTGTGACCCTACAGAGCACATGCCACTTCTCACCTGCTGCTAATCAAAAAATATAAGTGAAGACTACTTTGCTTCTAATTATTTGTTCTCCTCTGGCATCACACAAACACGCTTTACAAGGGAACAAATCTAGTAGGAGTTGGACTCCATGACCCTGATGGGTCCCTTCCAACTCAGCATATTCCATGATCCTGTAACAGCTCTTTTCCTGCTTCTCCTGTTTCCCACATAGCAGTAAATTACATCTGGTTTGCAACAGACACTAAACGTAATATCGCCAAAAATAAAAGCCCAAATTTGCTAGCAGAAATCTGACAGCTTGTCACCATTTCAGTAACTATCCTCCTTCTCAGTCCCAGCTGATAAAGATAACCTCATCAGCACAAGGTCATCCATCCAGGAACACGGAGCAAATATTCTGTGGATCCATCCAGATTTCCACTGTCAACATTGCAGCAGAGCAGCTTTAAAAACGCATTCCCACAGAACCTGAGGCAGCCAGCAAAGACCAGCTCAAATCCTCCTGACCTTGCTTCTATCCCTGCACAAACCCACTTAAGTCTCCCCTGCACTGGGATCCGAAGGCTGGCAGGTGTCAGCTGTACCTGCAAACCTGCTTCCTGCGGATCTTGGCACTGCAGCAAACCAGCAAAAACTTTTAGACAGCTCTGGAGAGGAGAGGAATCGATAACACACCACCAGCAGCACTTTTGTACATCTGCAGGGGAGCTCTTGCCAACACAGAAATAACATTGACCAAATCCCCCTTCCAGCAGGAACAGTGAGCACAGCCGATCCCCCCGACCTACAGCAGCGAGTTCAGTTGGTGACAGACATCCCTGATTTGATTTTGAGTAGGAGAGAAGGATTAGTCAAGAGAAAACAACCTTCAAAGGCATGTGAGTGCAGCCAAAGTCCCCTGAAAACAGGCACAGTGACATGCTTTGTTCAAAGCTCAAATACTCTGAAGGCAACAACCTTTGGCTTTATCCCCCACCCATAAACACCTCTGGAAGCTTCACCTCCATGAGCACAGCCTGAGACACAGCTTGCGATCCCAACCTCAAGGCCACATCCAGCAATAACCTCTTTTTTTGCTAAGTTACCCTCTGCACCACGGTGTTTACGCACTAAGAGGTCTGAGCATGGCCCGCCACTAAACACTGTGCAGACACCAGACAAGTCAGTGCCTCCCAAACTTTGATCCAAGTTTACAAATCAAGGCTTTTCTGTACTATTAGGGCCAAATTTTTCTTGCTTCCACCTGTAAAAGCTAAGAGAGAGAACTAAGGAGAGAAAAGCACATTAAGAGAGGTTCATTCTTCCCACAAACAAATGTGAGGTGATGAAGGAAGCCCATATGGGGCAGCCTCTGGTTTCAATCAATGGTGGGGATTAATCTTGATGGCTTTTGGACAACTAAGTCTGTGGCAACACAGCTCTAATTAAGGGGTTAACTTTTGGGGATTGGTTAACTAGAGGAAAACCTTTAGGTACTGGCAGCCAAGAGATTCCTGCTTTTAGCAGCAGCTTTCTGGAGCTGACAGTGAAAAGGTTCAAACCCTCAGGTCTAACAGCACTTAAACTTTACCGAAGTCCAATGATCTTTCCCAAAAGTGTTTCAAAAGGACCGACTATCTGCATAGCACAGAAGTGCCAGGCTTGCACAAACCGACCTCATCAGTATGCACCTTGTTTTGCCCCATGACACTCAGCAGCTGTGGCTAATTAGTCCTTGAAAATGAATTGCCCATCACGACCGCCCGAACTTCCCCATGCAGCTGGTAGGTGAGCGAGTCCTAACTGTGCTTTGGAATCAGTATGCCAAAAGCACAAACACAAAAGAATAAAGTTAACAATCTGTTTACCCCTTGCCCCACTCCTCCAAAGCTGCTACCAGCCAAAGGCTCAGGGAAAAGAAATAGTAAATCTATTTCCAGGGTTCAGCAGAGAGAAACCATTTGGACTGCTCTCAATTTTCATATCTTTGCCACCAGTGCTTCGTGTTATTTCTCTCAACTCATTCAAGTTAGGAGATGAAGCCTGTTCTTTTGGCTAATAGCATTTAAAGCCTCTCTCTGGAGATAATTAGTCCTCCCTCCCCCATCCCATCCTCAGCAGAAAGAGCAGAGAGTCACCAATAAACAAAGAAATTCAGGCAGTGACAACCAGGGTATAGCTGGGATCAAAGCTGCCTCTCACCTCCCTATCTCAGCACAGCTGAGAATCAGAAACAAGTGACACCACAAGCAACAGAATGAACAACACAAGAATTTTCAGATTAAGGGCTTCGTAATTTTGAAATCAGGAAAACAGCAATTCCTCATCTACAAGGAACAAAATACCAATGTGTCACCGCTAGATGTTCTGCCTGGTCACCTTCCAACCCTGACAGATCGTCCTGAGTCATTCAAAATCAGCAGATAAGAGCAAGAACTGGGAAATCTGCAGCCCTTTACTGCTGATTCCAGGCCTGTCACCCAGCCATTGGCAAATCACAGCAACCTCCACACCTCAGCTCCTACTGAGACACAGTAAGTCCTCCAGGGAGAGAAAAAATTAAGGGCAGTCACCATTGGGAAAGCACCTCTGCTGAAGACTGACAAAATTCTGTATATCTATCTGCCAACTCCTCACGTGGAATCTGCCCTTGGATTCAGGGGCAGAGTTTGGAAGGAGTTAACCCTCCAGCCATGGGGATGAGCAGCCATGCTGGCTGCTGCATTCCTTGCCTAACGGTGACCCCACTGCACAGGGAAGAACTGGGAATAGTTATCACCACAGCACTGACACGTCAGCAAGAGCGACTAATTAACTGATAAAAATAGATCTCTGAAAGGGCTTTTTTCTCCTCGACACAAAGCCGAGGCCCAACGCTGCCGCAGTTGCACATCCATTAGTTTTCCACGGATTTAGTTTTTTGCCAGCAAAAAATAAAAGCATTCTCACACTCAGAAAAATAAGCCCACATGGCGCTTGTACGCAGAAAATTACTGCTAAAGAGAATTAGGGAACTGATTATGAACGACCCGGAGCATCTCCACTCCCACCTTAATGGATGCAGGAGCAAGATGACGTCTTTGCCCCCAACAGCCCCACCAGCTTCCCTACAGCCCAGAGTTCCAGTTTTGCCTGGAAAATGACATGTTTTGAGGTAATCTAAATGATCCCAAGAATATTGGCAGCTTTCTTCACTCATCGTATCACTGAGACCAGCCAGAAAAACCCAGTTCTGCTTTAAGCCCCCCCACCCCTGGCCAGACACAGGTTTTGTACAGCTTGTAACTGAATATTCATCACCAGCTAATAAACCTGCAGGAACCGCAGTCTCAGCGATTTTTAATACATATAATGCTCCAACACATGCCAAACACAATGAAATTTGATCAAAATAGAAGCCATTTGTTTAAATACAAATGATTTGGCTCTCAAAACTGTCATCAAATTAAGCTGGAAATCAAATTAACCAGTGATTGAATGAAGTAGAAGGCTGTATAATCACAGATCACTGATCCAGCAGCATGAAAACAAGGATGCAATCACATTCCCCTTGTTTCTGGTGCTGCCCCGTGCTCCCAACAGGACTCCCACTCCATCTCCCAGGACTTGAGTATGCTCCGTGCCTCAGACACAGCTCATTTCTTGGTAATCCAGAAAGAAAATGTTCCTTGCAAAAACACTCTGATGCATTATCAGATAGGAGTATCACCTGTGAAAGGACACAGACACATTTGAAACCACTTTGACTTGGGACAGAACAGCGCAGTCATTCCCAGCACTGTTTGCAAGAACAGGTTTAAACCTACTCTGAATGAGTGAGGGGTTTTGTTGCCATCACTGTCCAGATACTCAGCTTCAGTTGGTGTAACTGTGCCAGCCTCGTCCCTCACAATCGGCCTCATTCTGGCTCTGTTTTGCCCTTTTTTGCAGTCTTCACAAATAGAAATTTAAACCATCTAAGTTTATGATTTTAGGTGTTGTCTACTCTTAAAAGCAATTTGGATTAATTTAAAAGGTCTGTTTGAAGAGCATCATACATTCCTGCGGAAATCGCAGCAGGGAGAGGAATCTAATTACACTCCCTTGCAACTTCTATAGCACATCAAAATAACCCAGCTGAACCATCCTTTACCCACCAGGAGTGGACTATGGAAACTTCATCAATCCCCTTACCTGATTCTGCCCAGCACTTGCTTTTGAAAAACAGGAACATCAGGAAACTTCAAGTTTAGCACTCACTCCTGTACAATTCCAGGTTTCTTTAAGCAATAAAGAAGCAATTACAAGGAGAAGAGAAGGCTCCTGGGAGATCTCACTACAGCCTTCCAATACTTGAAAGAAGATTATAAAAAGAAGGAGAGTGACTTTTTATGCAGGCAGAAAGTGATAGGACAAGGGGAACAGTTTCAAACTAAACAAGGAGATTTGGATGGATATTAGGAAGAAATCCTTCCCTGTGAGGCTGGGGAGGCCCTGGCACAGGGTGCCCAGAGAAGCTGTGGCTGCCCCTGGATCCCTGGCAGTGTCCAAGGACAGGTTGGACGGGGTTGGGAGCACCCTGGGATAGTGGAAGGGGTCCCTGCCCATGGCAGGGGGTGGTACAAGAGGAGCTTTATGGTCCCTTCCAACCCAAGCCAT
>QWTY01014269.1:0-10624 GCA_008033365.1 Pseudorectes ferrugineus
TTTTTAATATAACTGGGTTTGGCCTCCTCATTTTTCTTTCAGCAATCCATTACTGCTTTCATCTACCAACCTGCAGATGCAGATAAACTCTGGTGGTATAATTTGTTGCCAACAAGTTCTTTCATTGCTCTCTGAGAAAAAAAAAAGGTTACAGGTTCAAAATTAAGGTATCAACTGTACATTTTTACTAGAATTCTGGTTTATGCCAAAATTCATATTGATATGAATATTCATATTTAAAGTGAATGCTAATCCAGTAGGTTTGTCTTACAATGAAATCATGTAATTTTGAAAATATAACTGCAGTTTAAAACTGCCATTTAAAATTCTTTAACTGTGTTGTGTACTACTCCATAATCATACAAATAGTAACTCTTACTCAATGATTATAACCTCCAGAAGACTTTAATCAGGGCCCAATTCTGATCTAACTCCAAAGAATATATAACAAATTTAAATATTTTTTAAATGCCTCACTATAAATATATAATGAATTCTCTTTCAGCCTAATTCATAGCTTCTGCCAGAGGTATATCTAAAACAAAAATTAAACAGTTGGTTTTTCTTAGAAAAGAAATGTATTAGAGGAGGCGTAGTCAAATTGATAATAATTTAGCAATAACATGGTACAATAATACAGTGGTGTCATTTTAGTGTGTTACAGTCGCTCTTAAATTAGTTTTGTAGTGTAGTAAGTGATGATAATCCATTTTCATAATTACCTATTAAAAAAAAATTAGTTGAAATGAAAATCCTTTTTCCTTACTCTCTCACAGAATTGTTGCATGAAGAATCTGAGACTACTATAGCTTGCATAATGATGTGCAATTATAGATATGACTGTCACATTCCCTTTGTGTTCCTGTTACTTTAAGCTAAAGTTTTCACCTCTTCCATTATGAAATTTTTTCTTGCTTTCCTTGCTTGTACTGTAGTTGTTTGTTCTCTAATGTAAGAATTATTATGTAAACTGTTTTATGCTGCAGTACTTTAACATATGTTTCCATTGAAGTTGAATCTGAGTTTGAAAGTCTGAATTAAGTCTTAGATTATAGTACACTTTGTTTCAGCTTCAGAGGTGGCTTACATGAAGTTCACGATGTATTGTTCTTCCCATTATTTAAACTCTGTGTGTTGAGGGAATAGTACCTAAGGAGCAATTTTGAGTTGCCTCCTTCAGCCTCTGCCTGACCCATTGAATTATTAATGAACCAAATTTAACATTCCATATTCTGTGGAAGAACAGCAAATGACCTCCGAAGTGTGTTCTGCTTCTTTTGGGAAGGGGATGCTTCAGTTCTGATGAGGTTTTCATGAGCTCTTGTGAGAAATCAGCAACCAAAGCCAAAAATCCACAGTATATATTATTCATAGTCACTTTTAAAGTTTTAAAATGTTAAATGTGTAAGAAATTTTAAATTATCATGTATCTTGATAACAATTTTTGCCTTTCTCTTTTCTTCAAATATCTGAATTAAAAGGCAGCTTAAAGAAAATAAAAGATGAGAAAAGTCTTAAGAGAGTCTACTAGTGTCTGAAAGTTCACATCCCTACTCTGACCTGTCACCAGAATCATGTGCAAGTGTGTACAACACCTGCAAAAACCAAAGGACCTTCTTCCCGAAAGAAACTAAATTCTCAATGTCCAGAGATCTTTTTGTTATTCTCATGTTTTTTCTTCTCTAAATTGTTTTGAACATCATAGTCTGAGGGTGTAGAATGGTCTTTTCTATAAGTAAAGAATAACTAAAGAGTCAGCTGCTACTAGTGGTGCGCAGTTTCTCCCTGAAAATAACTCCACTGAGCTGAACTAGATGATATTTCTCCACAAACTGTGCACGGCCTTTTGTGGAAATATCCCTCAGTCTGGGAAGCAGGTTGTTTTTTCAGTGCAGACTTGAACCAAGGCTGGTATGTCCTGTTTCTCATAAATCTTAAGTTCCCAGTGAGGCTAATTAGCCAGGCACAGTGCTGGGCTTAAGCAGAGGGAGCTGTGCCAGCTCAGCGTGGTGCTGCAGTGCACGCTGTAGGTTGGCCTCTGGTGTTGGGGTGGGAGGTTAGATGCCTTTAGATGACAATACATATTTTAAATCGGATACACTTTCCTTGCCAAATTTAATTTCCAGTAAAAGCTCTAAGTCTGTTGCAGATCTTGAACATTTACAAATAAAAATGTAATTTGCATCTTGTAAGATGTTTGCAAGATAATTCCACGGAACTGTACATTTTTTGCTTTGCATGCAAAACTTGAAAATTTTTGCGTATGTGACAATTAACTGTAAGTTACTGTGAACTACATTACTTTACACTTTTTTCTTCTGCTAATGAGATAGTACCAAAGGCAATATCCTCTTCTTTTTCAACATTGATTTACAATCAAATTTTACATATTTATAGCAGTTTTATGGTGCAGCTGATCAAAGAAAAAAAAGAAAAAGCCACTTTTGTTTGTTAATGTAAACACTAAGTATGAAGTTTTCAATTTTCCTTCATTGCATTTTCTATTTAGAAGCTGTTAATGCACCTTCCAGCTTCTTGTGTTCTGAGGAAGACTATCTAGAGCCCGCCCAAAGAATATATGAGTAAAGGCATGTGATTTATCCTTGATAATCAAAATGCCAAAAATAATCATAGGTTCTTTTGTAATACTGACAATTTAGTTACCCACATTGTTCCCATGTTTGCAATTTATATTTTGATTTTCTGACATATTATAGATCATGGATATCTTGGTTCTCATTTCATAATTTTAGTGCCTACAGCAATATTTGAAGAATATAGCTATATTTCATTTAACCTGGAGGGTAAAATGTCTGTAAAATAAGAATAATTTCTTTAAAGAACTTGCATCTGATTTGGAAATGTTTTAATTTTTTCTTACATATTTTGTGATGAAAAAGACAAGTCTGTCATTTTGTACCTGAAGTCAGCCTTCAAGCACAGCAGTGCTTTTGATCCTGAAAATTACACTAATAAATGTCTCACAGTGTGTATTAAAGTGTGACGTTATGGAAATAAATAGATGCATATATTTAAAAATTGTAGAATGAGAGATTCTTTCAGAATTCCAAGATTTCTCATAGAAACCTTTGAGATATATTGGTCCACTAGCTGAAGCAAAAGAAGATATTTCAGATAATTACAGCGGTTGATAAATGGTGTGAAATACTAGCTTTTTCCCTGAGATTTAGGACAACAAAAAACCACAAGAAACAGTGTACCAGCGAAATACTTTACATATGTATTTTCTTTTTCTTGAAAAGATAAAAGGAATATATTAATCTTAGAAGTTGTTACTGGGTATGAAAAACAAATAAGGGGGTTTGAAAATAATAAAACTTCCCTTTTAGAAAATGTTTTTAGTAAGCCACTGAGGCAATTCTGAGCCTCTTTCATTTCTTCCCTAATGGAAGAAAAACCTGTTTTCATATTACTTAGACAACTTCATCACTCATAAAAATCCTTTGATTTGAAATGCACTGGCAATAAATTGACATATTTTCACAGAAATTACTTATTTCTGATAATAATTTTGAGATACATAAACATTAGAATAAAGACTCAGAAATAGTGGTCCTAGAAAAAATTTTAAGGAATGTCTTGTGTGGTAACTACCTTCTCTGATTTTTCTTTTACAGTGCAAGACGTATGCCTGTGTTTTAGAGAGTCATCTTATGGGACTTACCATCGACTTCAGCATGGGCTTTGTCTGTTTTGATGCTGCCACAAAGGTAAAGTTCTAAGAATTTTTTCCATCACACTGTTATTATGTCTCATTATTTCTAATATTTTTAGATAAGTAGTACATCCTTAAAATGTCCTTCTCTTTGTTATAGAAACAGATCATCTCTTGTCAAATCTCTCATGCTTTAGTCTAAATACAGGACTGATTTCTAATTATGTGAGAAGTAGTATTCTGTTATGTGCTTGTTATTGAAAAGCCAATACTGACATCAATCTGAAACAAGCGTCAGATCTTTATTCTTGAATTTCACATGAAAGCCCATACTGATTCAGTTTGATGGTTTTTTTGCTGGTGCGTCCTTGGTCTTGAGAAAAGATAATTTTCTTGGTTTCAGTCTCATCTGTGAGCTTTGAAAATAATCTTCCATTCTGTTTCGTGGGAAGGAGTGTGTGCTATTACAGCAATTCCACAATATTTTAGCTATTTTTGTTCAGGTGTCTGTAGAAAGATAAATCAACCATAGTCTATATATCTCACCCATCAGCTTTTCCTGTCAGCCTTAAAAAAACTCAGTGCAACTGATGAAAGAGTTTGCTTTATCAAGTGAATAGTATGGACTCAATTTCCATATTATATTATTGCATGTCCAAGTCTCAGTAAAATCATTGAGACCCGGAGTATGTTAAATGTTGACATTTGCACTAATTGCTGGCATGTTCCAAAGTGTCAGCAGGCTTTACTTCTACTACTAGACACTGCTGTTAATGGTAGAATCTTTCTTCTGAATGAAATGGTGAAATCTTTCTTCTGAGTTCCACTTCTCCTCAATACTTATTTTCCTTTGACATGCTGCTGCAACATTGTCACCACCAATTGCTGAAGATGCCCTTTTGACTCCAGAATTTGTTCCTATGCTCTATCTTGAGGCAACCCTTCCCACCTCATTACTCCACTAATCCAAACCCTTTTATTCTTCCCACTCCGTTCCACTGGTTTTTTGCACCAAGGGATGAATTTTAAATTCAAGTACTTATGTAACCTTGTTTCTTTTTGTTAAGCAAATAGTCTTGTATAATTCATCAATGAAATGCGACTATCTATACCTATAGAAGGTCTTACACAAAAAATCAGTACAACAGAATTAAAGATACAGTAGCTCAGTAAAAAAAAAATGCGGTTTTCACCCACCCTCCAATAATATTTTAAAAATATATATATAATACGTATGTATATAATTATAGAATCATAGAATGGCTTGAGTTGGAAGAGGCCTTAAAGATCATCCAGTTCCAACCCCTCTGCCATGGTCAGGGACACCTCCCACTAGACCAGGTTGCTCAGAGCCCCACCCAACCCGGCCTTGGGCACTGCCAGGGATGGGGTATCCACAGCTTCTCTGGGCAACCTGTTCCAGGGCCTCACCACCCTCACAGTAAAGAATTTCGTTTGTATATCTAACCTAAATATACGCTTTCAGTTTGAACTCATTAGTCCTTGTATTATACTGTACTGTATGGTATGTTAGAATAAAGCATTACACCAGAATTAAAAAAAAAGGACATTGTTTTGTTAGGTAATTAGGCATTAGGCAGTGTGAGATAAGGATGGCAACTGCATTACAAAAGAAAAGAAACAATACAATAGAAAGCAACATAATCTGCTGCCAAGTGACTGCTACAGTTAAAACTGTCAAACAAGCCAAAGGGTGAATTGTCTGAAATCTGAGTGTGTCAACCAAGTTTTAGTGGGTGCCTAAATATAAAAATATTACCTACTCTCCATCATTTTATGGAAAGATGAAGATTGCAACTCTCTTAGCCAAAAATTTATTCAGATATCTTTATTCTGATGATGACAAGTGTAAGTTGTGTCTGTGCTGGCAATGTTCTTCAACAATATTGCTAATCTCATATGTACTGAAATGTAAACTAGACCTGTATAGTCTCTTAGGCTAAAAGTGTTATTTCTCTTCCTAATGATGTTCATATGAAGCAGGAAATCAATATCTGTTTTCCAAAAAAGATCTGAGAAAACAATGAAAAATGGAAACCAATTTTCAGGACAAGGAAAACATGAATAAGATTTGAATTAAGTCATCCATTTCTTATTAATATTTACATATGCATTTGTGAATTAAGACTGTACAAAAGTCCTAGCAAGTGTCCCATGAATTAACATACCCAGTATGAAAGACAAAAACATTATTTTAAATATCATACCATTCATGAAAAAGATACTTACATATAATTCTTTATAAGTTCTAGGATTTTTTACAATTTGTATTTGAAAAACCAGTACAAACTATTACCTTGTCACTTCCAATGATGGGATATCCACGGCTTCTTGGGGCAACCTGTTCCACTGTCTCATCACCCTCACCATATAACCTTATGTCCAATCTGAACTCTACCTTCTTCTACTTTAAAAACATTGTCCTTGTCCTGTCACTGTCGGCTTTGGTAGAAACTCTCCATTTTTGTACAAGCCTCCTTTAAGTATTGAAAAGCAGAAACAAGATCTCCCTGGAGCCTTCTCTTCTTCAGGCTGAACAGCCCCAACTCTTTCAGCCTGTCTTCATGGAAGAGGTGCTCCAACCCTCTGATCATCTTAGTGGTCCTCCTCCTGTACATGTTTTCTTCTGTTATTTTGCCACTACTCATATCAAATTCAACCACTCTGTTTTGGGTAAAGATAACTTAAAGTCATATTCCATAGATTTCAGTGTTCAGTGTCAGATTGAACTGTTCATCATTCAGTATTTCTCTCAGAATAACCCAGAGAATAACCCTGCAGATGCAAGATATTTTAATGAATTCACAGGTGGTCTTGGACAAGTACTTGGAGATCTACTGAATATCACTGAATGTTTTTTTTATTCTTATTTATTTATGACATTTTCATGTTTCCGAGAACACAGCGATCTTCAAAAACAAAGTCGTTTTGGAAACAAAGTAGTTTCTGAGAAGTCCTGTCTTATATTTTGTTGCAGTGGTATCTTCATTAAATCTTCAGGCAATGTCAATATTATACTTAATACAGTGCTCATGATATTTTAAGTTTTCTTTCTTAATTCCTAATGAATTTACTTTGAATTGTATTTATAAGTGCATAATTACTAATAAAGTGAAATAAAGAAAGCCAAGTTCTTTAACTCATGATTTTAACAGTTATTCAAATGTTCCCATTATTTAAGCAATGCAACAATATTTAAATTGTTTCTTCCTCTCACATTTCAAGTAAGTTAATAGATTTTGTCCAACATGCCTGACAAATTGCAGTCAAAATTTCACAAATGTTCTAAACCCCAAACTCACCCCCAATGTTCATGAACAAGTTTATAGAGGGCAAAGGCTCTCATTATGTTTATGATTTCCAGACAAAAGCCTTAGAACCCTGTGTAGGCTAGTTTCCTTGTTGGCTGTCATTTAATCCTTAAATAATACTTAACTATGTAAATTGAAATTAGTGGTTAAAAACTGTCATCTGCGCTAAATGTATTTCAAGTCAAACACATCATAATTAGATAAAAACATTGTTTCTGTGTCTGCACAGACCTATGATAAATATGAGTACACAAAGTATTAAATTTAGTTATTCAGAAAAAATCTGTACTGTGATGTGATTATAACAGCACTGGCATAAATCATAGCTGTTTCTGCTGCATATTCTCTGCTTTCTCATATTCATTTTCTGACTGATAGCTCATAGAGTCAACAGTAGTTTGTCATTTAGAGTATTTTGGTATGATGCTTTATAACAAGCCATTGTAATTTCCTGAAAGGAGATTGAACAGTTTTTAAGACTGCCTGGTTAAATCGGATTGTTCCAACATTTTAGAAAATTAGTTCTCAATTCAGCTAAGTAGTTTGTAAACTACCAAATAGAATTTTGGACAAAAATTAATTTTTCTCCTTGCACCTTAAAAAGTAGTGACAAGTATATTTGTGCCCTTGTTCTTCTGTAGCACTTTTCAGACCCAAAGCTCCAGTGCAAGATGCCATCTTTTATTAGCAGTGTGTGGTTTGAAAGCAAACTGTGACACGTAGCCCAAGCCAACACTAGCAAGTGTTTGATTATGATTATTTTTGTGATGTAGTCCTTCATTTTTGGTAGTTATAAACCTGGAGTCAAAAAGCCACCTGCCTCCTGTGTTGGCATACATAAAAATGTAACTCTGATCAATAGAGAGTTTCCCCAAAGCATCTCTTCTAGTGGGGACTTCTTCCAAAAAACGTCCACCAGCTTTAACACAATTTCATTTTCTTTATTTGAAATACAGGATGTCAAATAGCATCCCCTTACTGAACTTCCCTCTTTCTTCCTTGCTAGTATTCTACAAAAAGTGAATTTAACAAATCTTTGTGGATACCATTTAGATATTCTATTTTCTTTTCTGCCTTAATCACATTTTCCAGATTCTGCTTAGTTACTCCTTGCACTACAGGTGTCTTAGTATACAGCATCTACTCCAGACATAATTTTTCACTAGAGATGTTCCATATGCTAAATGTTTTGTTTATTTAGTTTTAAAACATGATAATTCTAAAAAGATGCAAAAAGTTCTGTAGCAGTTCTTAGAGTTATATACCAAATTTTATCCTAGGTCTGTTTTACTGTATTGTGTATCAATGTTTACTGGGGAAAACATTTTTCTCGGTCCTGCCCAACTACATCCCAGGATTCGTGTCCTAAATTTGTCTAACATTAGCAAGTATATAGACATAAATATTTTAATGAACAAATGTAACTCTTTTATGGGCAATTGTGTTAGGTATGGACATGCATAGATATTATGATGAGCATTTATAAATAAGCATTTGCAGCCACTATAGCCAACCTTAAGAATTAAGTATAGAAACTGATAGATTTAACAGAGTAACAAGACATGTACAGAAGTTAATCTAACTACTATTCTGAAAGTGATTCAATGTGTAAAACTACTTACTCATGTGCCATTCAATAACTGATTCTTAATGTGCTTCCATAAAAAAATTGACTACACTTCAAGTGTATGAGTGGATATACATGGAAATATGTATATTATATATATTTCTGTTTTACTGACATATTCATTAAAATTGCTTTCTATAATGTGCATATTTGCATCATCAATTCTACTAATAATATATGTATGTGTTTGTGTGAATATACATTGCCATATACCTACCTGAGCAAAGTGCTGTGTCTGTACTCCATCACATTTACTGCTCATTAAAGCAGCAGTCAAAAATACATATTTGTCAGAAGAGAAAAAAATCATCCCTTGTAGGACTGAAAATAAATTAAGGTGCTGCTGAATTATATGGTGGTGCTAGAACAAAGTAAGAAAAGGCTCCATAATGCCCCACAAGGTGCCTATCAACAAAGCTCAGTGTACCTGTCCTCTGTTCTCTTGCAGAAACCTCGAGTGTTTCACCAAAACAGAGAATACACCATGAACAATAAATAGCATTGCAAATATCTTTAATTTGATTTTCATACCAAAAGACTACTAAATCACACAGAGCAGTATTTCTCTTAATTTCTTTATGAATAAACTCCCATGTTTTCTAGGGATACTTGTCTGTCTCTTCATGCAACTAATACATATACAGCATATTGAGATAAAACAGAATTTAAAAACCTTCTTGATATTCAAATTTCAGTAATAGGGAGGGCAGAAAGAAACCGGGCTCACTGCAAGATGGAGACTTAATGATGTGACTCCTGTGAAAAAATATTTATTCCATGCTTAGAAGGTGAAATGCTGAACAAATAGCTACTATAACTTTAATGTAAGCCATCAAACATGCTTTATACAGTTTTATGTTCTGTGGGTAGAAACAAATGTTGGTAGGTCATCCATCAGTACCAAGAAAATACACTGTAGTCTTCTAACATTCTGTGTAATTTCAGTAATGGACAAGAACAGTTGTTTTATAGGGGCTGACTTTCATGCTTTTTTCCTTTGTCTCATTTTTGTTCTTTATCCTCTGTGTCCTCCCCTGTCCTTCCCTTTACAGTTATAAAGCTGCAGCAGTTGACAAAAGAAATTGCCTTGGACCATAATTCTTTTGTAGTAAGACACTCTCCAGAGATCGGTAACACAGTAGAACTGAGCATGAACAAGATCTTAATCCTACTCAGTTCCCTACTGCTGCTATAACTCTGGACAAAGTGTCACTTGGCAAGAATGAAATCTTTCTCAATTAGCTATGAGACAAACAGACAAATTAAGGTGTATCCCAGGTGCCTGAAGACTCAATTACTTCTATTCTTAGGAACAAGGACCTGCAGGGCTTCTGCTCTTGATTTAGTTTGACTTGTAGGAGTATCATGTATTTTAGTCAGACGAGAAACAGCATTAGCTTGAAAGGTGCTCATTGAAGTTTAGCATAGTTCTGTAATATATATCACGTATTAAAAAATTGCCTTAAGAATCTAAAAGGAAGAATAATCCAATCAGTCAGAGTATCAAGAAAAAAGGAGGCAGTGTTGGAAAAGTACAGCTATAGATTTTTGAAGGTGTGATGGAAAAGACAACAAAGGGATTTGATGAAACTGGAACTTGAAAAGTGACCTCTGACATCCTTTCCTTAATAAAGATGGTTTCTTTGTTTACTCCACCATTTACAGGTGGTCTGAGATGTAGCTGTCTAATCATTATAAAACGCTGGCACACTCAGGTTTTTTCCAAGCATCCTACTGAAGGCCAAACTTCTTTTGCTATTACATAATAAAACCTGTATGATTTATGTCAATGGAATGACATTATGCTTATGATTTCCATAGATCATGTATGTAGATAAAACATGTATTTCATAAAATAATAGAATATCCTGAGTTGGAAGGGACACATAAGAACCATCAAAATCCAGCTCCTGGTCCTGCATGGTACAGCCCCAAGAATCACACCATGTCCCTGAGAGCGTTGTTCAAACTTGAACTTTCTCAGGCTTG
>QWTY01014270.1:0-22526 GCA_008033365.1 Pseudorectes ferrugineus
AAAATAGCTTTCATGATGTAAAGCAGATATTGTAAGGCATTTTAAGATCCTTACCAAAAAGCACAGTATAAAAGATGGCAAGTAAGATAGTAAAACCCTAAAATGTGAAATTCACAGTTGCTGCGGTAAAGGCTCACTTTGATGTTCTCTTTTGAATAAGAGAAGGAAGAGGAACTCAGAGAAAAATGGGGTTTTTTGTCCTTAATAGTCATGTGAGAACACTGGTTCTTTTTTTTTTTTTTTTTTTTTAAAGTAAATGAACAATCCACAAACCAAATAGCATCTTCTGAGGTAGCTTTATTTCTGAAGGTAAATTAGTAGATGAACAAGGAGGTGACTGAACAAGATTTGGAATGTAAAACTATTTCCACCAGAAATTGTGTTTTTTCACCAGCTCCTACATTAAACAAGGAGAACTTTAAATATGTCTTTGAATAGTAACTGTTGCACATTTTACAGCAACAGAGAAGGCAGGGTCAGAATAAAGCCCACTACATTTTCTGTACCATGAAACCCCTAAAGTGAAAGCTCTGGGGAACAGTTCAGTTCATTGCCATGAAAGCAAACACATGGGAGAAAACTCCTTGGATCCTTTTCCTACCACACACAGCTAAAGACACATGAACGTGGGAAAGAGTTTGATTGACTTTTTAAAACTCTTAATGACACGATTCTAGTGTTTGTAAAAGGTACTGGATTAAGACATCTCTGGAGATGGCAGTGACCCTGCCAGGCCAATTTTCTCACATTGTCTCCTGGGTAGTTTGCAGATCTGCCTAGCTAGCAGAAGTAAACGAAATCCATTACATTCATTTCATAAAAACATTGAAAGAGAAACCAGGTGACCCATGTTCCCCTTCATATCTCAGTCTCCCCAGAGCTTGAAACAGGCTCAGATAAAAGGGTGTCCTTGCCTCCCAGTGTATTTATTTTTTCTTAGATATCAGTTTCTGGATCCAAAGTTCTCAAAAAATTGGTGTGTTCAGATCAGCAGCTCTGGTCCACCTCTTTACACAGTGGTCTTTCTTGCTTAAAAGGATGAAAACAAAGAGCTCGCCAATAAAAAATGATCAAAGCTGGTGGAAAACATTTGTTTCTAATGTAATTTGTGAAGGGATTTCATCAGTCTCCCTTCATAATTAATAGAGATAAGAAGTTAGATAGACTTTGTGTATTTAAATATAAGTAACCAAATCGAAGTAATTAATAGAGATAACAAGGTTAATTCTTACTGCATGGAATCTGGCTCCATGCTGAGCGGACACAATAAAATCACAGGAATGACTTTGCATTTGCGGTTATGCAGCTCTTAACATATGGTGTGATCAAAGTGCTTTTCGATCCAGAAAGTGACTATTAGGGCAGCAGAGTTGTGTTTTCCCTGAGGATGGTGACCTACGGGCAGTTTGGGGTTCCTTTATCCCCCCATGACCTTCTGCCTAACCTGGCACTGCTTGACAAGGAGATAAGAGTGAGAGGATCCCACATAACAGCATTGTTGTGGCTCAACCTTCCCAGTTATCCAAGTGCATTATCATCAACCCCATGTGTATAAACATCTGAAGTGAGTGCTCAGAGGATTCGGTATCTGATTAGCATTACCAGATGCGTAAGGAACTGAGGAAGTATCAACATCAATTTTCACTTCCATTACTCTGCTGATCTGCCTCCTGAGCCACTTTCTTATTCTTTCCAGTAGTTTCCTTCCCCTTCTTTTCACATCCCTTTTCTCCCTCCTTCCTTGACCAAACAGGGAATGGCTACGTGGCTGAACAATGCCCGAGGGGCAGGATGGAGCGAGCGGCCAGCAGTGGAGGACATAAACTTTAAAGGAAAATTAAAAGGTAATCCTATTGACTGATTACTACTTAGTGAGCCCTTCTCAGAATCCAGAAGGCAAATGAAAAGTGTCAGTTTAGGAACCTCATTCTTTTAAGTCAGTCTGGTGAAGGCTTGATTAATTTTGTTGCATTTGGTGTTATCAATACTGTCAGTGGAACAGTAACAGTTCCCAGCTGTTGCTGACACCCAGCTTCCCACCATGGAGGGTGAGTTTGGGGCTGGGAGATGTTGTCTCTTTTGTTGTTGTTTTTGTTGGGGGTTTTTAAATAATAATTTCCCATTCTCACAAGCAAGACCAACACAACAGGCACGAGTCTTCACTCACACGTACTGTGCAGTAATGAGAATAGTTCAGGACAGTGACTGTTTTGCTGGACAACAAAAGTACTAAGAAACTGGACAAAGAGCACAGAAGGATTGAAAAAAGCCTCTGATTCAAAGCAAATATTTTTATTTGAATTTTCAAATGAATGTACTTTTACTGCATTCCTTCCCTTCTGGGCTCACTTTCCATAAACATGCTAGTGAATGAACTTTATAAACAGGAATACTTGCTAAAAGCTAATTTTAGAGAATGGGTTTTCAACTGCTCTCCAAAACCAAATTCCAAACCAAACTTTAATACGAATTTTACACTTAGGGATACAATTTGGGCACACTTGGCCCACCTAAATCTGCTACTGTTGACCCAGCTACAGCAAGTGCCTTCTCTGGCCTCCTCCCCACCCCTGCTCCCTGTCTCTGTGTCTGCTAAAGGAAACTCTCCTGAGCTCCAAGTCCTGCCAGTTCAGCTCTGCCTCCCTTTGCTCCCTAGCTCAGCTCTATGATATGGTTATGGTGTAGAGAATAACATGAAACTTATTACAGTTTGGCTTTTTTAAAAAAAAATATTTTTAACTGCAATGCATAGGATGAAGCCAGAGACTAAAGAAACTCCTAATTAATTATTTAACCTGGAAGATCTGACAGAACAGTAACTTCTGGCAAAGGTGAAGGGATAAGCAGTCAGGAACGGCCTGGAAGTGGTAATACATAGCACAGGTCAGCAGTACTTCCTCGGTGATATTTTGATTTCATGCTTTGAAACATGAACTTCTTAGTGAGTTTTATAAGCCATTTCATTGGCGAGTAGAGCTAAAACCATCTAAAAAATTCTGTGCAAATCTGTGCAAAAAAGAGTTTTTCCCTAATGGGTTGTTTTTTAAATGCATTTAAAAGGGTCATCCTGCAAAGAAACACAAGAAGAACATGATGCTAAGGGTAAATATATGAACATAAAAGCATCAGTGCCAGGGGATAAATTGCTATTGATTAGGTGTCTAGCTCCAAAGAAAGGTTGCCTCAATCACCTCTCATGGGTTGGTGCATCAACTGCTCTCTGTTTCCACAGAAGAAGTGGTGGAATCTACATGCACCTCAGCGTCCCCGGAGAGCCAAGAAGCAACACATCTTCTGCCCCACCTCAGGCCCATCTCTAATAAGCCTAAAAAATAACCTACCATAAGGTACAGAGACATTGAGCAATATAAAAAATATGAAAGTAACCCAAGAAGTTTGCAATGAAACCACAATTGTGAGAAAATCAGTTAAAGGAAGTAAAATCCCAGCTCTGCTCCTAACTCACTGTGTGGTCTTGGGCAAGCCACAAAGGGCCATACTTTGAACATCTTACTCACACTAGTAACCAGCTCCTTACAAAGCATTTTTGCTTAACATCATAGTCCACGAAACTTGCACTTGAGGTATGGAAACAGCATGAACATGGATCTACTTACATGAGGCTAAGTTTTTCAGTCTGCTCCTGAGGGGTTTTTTTTGCCTCTTTTTTATCTATCCATAAAAAACAAAGAAAAGCTCCTACCACTGTGAGAGTGGTGTTGCCGGGATTCAGTCTAATTAACAAACATTTGTACAGCTCTTGGAAAATGTAAAGTGCAAAGTAAGTGCTATGCAGCTGGAACACATGTAGTTTAAACCTAATCTCCCAGCTTTGAATTTGCAGGCTTTTTAAAGTAGCTGCAACATGTGTGTGAAAGGAGAATAAAGGACTGTCAGGATCTCCTCTCTAGTGGGACTGAAGACTCTATAGAAGAACACAGTACATGCTATTTTTACTTGTGTCTCTGTGTCCCTGCCATGTTATCAAGTGAGTGGCCTGTCACAAGCCACAGACATTGCTGCACAAGTCTTTTAGTGTGCTGGGAAATCCCAAGGACAGCTTCACACCACATCACCGTTACTACATAGTGTGGGTCCAGCAGCAGTACATTTCACATATCCCAAATCTTTTCCATATATTTGGCACTGCCGTACCTTAGTCCCCTAGATTTTGCTCCACCTTTCTTGTTTTCCTAATGTGGTTAATGCTACCCAGCTGTTTGCAGTCAGCTTTAAAAACTATAACTAAATTAGCATTCCTGCTGAAGGCTTATTCCCTGAATATATATTCCCTACACTACTGATGTTCTCCATACATTTCTTGACATTCAAGTACGGCTTCACTTTTATTTGCACAGTGTTATATTTCAAAAAATAACAGTCATTTGAAAAAAGAAGAGATGGGCCTGGAGAAAAACTCTGGATCCAAACAGTCCCTGGATGCTGGAGAAATTTACATCCAGTCTGGATTAGAAATGTGCAAGTAAACCTCATCATTCATCAGATTCCCTGTCCTTCTGTCACTCTGTGAGTTCTTACAGCATGTATTCCCTAGCAATGGCAAAGCAAGACCTTCCCCAATAATAAATTAGGGGCATAAGTCCAATGACAATTGTTTAATATGACAATTACATATTTAAACAACAAGGCTGAAATTCTGTCCTGCACAGGTTGAACCCAGCAATGCAGTAAGGCATCTTTAAAGGAATCCTGGTTATCACCCATACTCTGAAAAACAGAGGTAACCTGGAGTTACCTAGTTATTCCTGGTGCTCTGTGCAAGCTGCAGAGCTCCTGCACCAGGACCATGGCCTGGGGTTTTCAGTGTGCAGACTCACAGCCATCCCATGCAGTACCTGTGCTGTGGCTCTTTCCCCAGAAACAGACCCTCTGGAGCCTGTAGGATCTGTTACCCAGGTTTATAGTTAGGCCCCTCCAAGGTGGCATGTTAGCTTGGGTTTCTGGTTCAGATCTTTCAGGATTGGATTCTAAAGCAAAGACATGTTTTGGTAATATCATGGTATCAGAACGTATCATTTTCTTGGTAAGTGATAATTTAAACAATCTCATAGTACTTATTATGGTCCTACCTGGATTTCCAAATCTGCAAAAATAAATCCTCGTTTTATTATTCAACCCCCATGCAGTCCTTCTCCCCCTGTAAATATCTGTCTTGTTTAAGTGGGGCTTATAGATGATTATTCAACAGGATTGCTCACCCCTCCTGTGCCTGACTTATGCGAATTTCTTCCCCTTCCTCATTCACTATTATTTGTAGAAGACAAATTTCCTTCCCTACTCTGTGTTTGGAACCCAAGCCGGCAGTAAGCATGTTTCCCACCTCCTGCTGCGAGATAAGTTGGCCCTTGCACTCCTGGGAAGGTCTGAACCCCTCCTTCAAGAAACAACAGCTTAATGAAGGGGCAGGCAGTAGGGAATTAAAAATGCCTGGGCACAAAACAGACCAGTCCCCAGCAAGCTCCTGCTGACAGGCTGCACACTGGCCCCCGGATCAGCAGGATATCCAAGCACAGGCTAACAAATGATTTCCCTGATGGAGAGAGGAGTCCGTGTGTGCCGAGAGTTCACTGCGTGCTGGAAGCATTTGTTCAGTCAGGTTTCAAAGGCCTCCTCTGTCATCTGCGGCATTGAGGGTCGGATTATTAATTTAATGGAGTGGTTGTGCTATGCAAGGAAGTGGAAAAAATCCGCTTCCACCTTGGCCAGAGCAGTAAAGCCTGCAGCAGCCTGACACGTTTTTTCATCGCTGTCAGCCCCTGAGAGAAGCAGAATTGTGACCCCGCTGCTTCTCACTCCTGGCATGATCCTTCCTCCTCTTTTTGCCAGTAGGAAAACACTGATTGCAGCAGGCCTCTTGTTTATCCATTGTTGATCCCAGCACAGCCTGCTCTCACCAGGTGTCAGCGGATCCAACACAAGCATCAGGAGTGCACAGCACTAAATGTGCATAGATTTAATTCCAGGTTTTGTTTTAAGGTCTTTAGGCAGAGGAAGGGGTGGATAATTGTATAGTGGGAGGGGGGGTCAGGCAGGCAGTTAATACGAACTTCATAGGAGGGAGATACTTGGAAAGCAGTGGCACTGAAAGAGACCTAATGGACATTAAATTAGATATGAAATTTCCATCTGGTAGAATGGCAAAAAGCCTCATGCAAGTATGGGATGCATTTACAGACAATTCATGTCACCAGCCAAAAAAAAGGAAACTTTCTTACTTTAAATGGCAAAGTACCAACAATGGTATAATACCTAGAATGTTTCAGTCAGCGCTTGACACTGTTGGCTTCGAAGACTTCAGAGAAAATTAACAGAAATGAAGAAAGGCTGGAAGAATCATTCTATAAAAGCTGTTACTGACTCTGTGTGTCAGAGAAGGACAAAGTCAATCCACACATCAGCCCCAGAGCACATCCCTGAGTGTCCAACACAGCCCAGTCTGCTTTTAGATTGCATGAACCAGGCCGACCAGAACAGATCCTTCTCCAGTCCCAGAGTGAAATAAATCCCAAAGTGGGAAGTCCCCCTCCCCAAAGCTGAGCAGGAGCAGACCTAGGTGAAAAAAGATGGCTTTTCATCAGAAAATATTGAGAAAACAGAGATTTTTTTTGAAAGTGTTTCCAAGAAACAGTGTTCCGGTCTCCTTGTAGAGAAGAGGAATCCAGAGATTTGCTCTGAAGATAGAGTGCTGAATTCATTGACCACAAACATCTGATGAGTGCAACTTTAATTACAGCTTTCCAAAATAAAAAGAAGTGCCTTAAAATTCCAGGAAAATACCCTATTCTTTTCTCTTTTATCACTTTTAAACATAACCATACCTCAGTTTCTTTCTGTTTGCCCCTACCACAGTATCACGTCCCTTTTCCCTGTTCCTTTTTTAGCCAATGAAATGGGAGCACAGAGTGATCCACTGCAGGGGGTCCAAAATTTCCAATTTTTCTTTGTCATGAATCCTGTCCTCACCTGACCTAAAGGTCAGATTGGTGCAGATAATTAGGTATAATTCAGTATTAGCATAAGATGGGTGGTAATTAGTGTTGTGGTTGAAGGATGTATTCTACATCCTGGCCTCTTTCCTTGTGGCTATCCCTTTGGCAAAGCACAGTGGCACAGGGATATTTTCAATACTGTATATCCCAGATTAGCAGAACTCTAACAGAAACACAAGATAACTGCATTTTTGCTATTTTTTACAGTTTATGAAGTTTGCTAAGTCACAGGAGAACACAGTGCCAAAGGTGCTTTGGAAGGAAGGACATCTGGCTTCAACTATTTTTGTACTTAGTATTTTAAGCCAAAAGTGAGGGCTCTGACGTTCATTCTGATGAAATTCACACTTGACCCACTAATTATGAAAGTTATCACAGGATATGCTGCTCACTAATAGGAAATCATAAATAATCATATCAATGCAAAACTGCTTCCTGTACTGCTAATTAAACCAGAGAAACTCTTTCCAGCTAAAGGAAATGATCTATTCAAAGAGCATTAACATTTCTGGCCTAATTGATAAAATTATTAACTGAGTGGGGTCAGGAAATGAAGTCCCTGTCCCTTGCAGGGACAGGGAAATGTGCCGTAGAGATTATTCTGAGGTGAAGTTCTCACACTATGGGTGACCAAATCTAATGAGCAGGATTTCCTCAGTGACCTGGCAGAGATTGGAAGGAACCTGCAGAAATGCTGAATGGGTTTTGACATTAAAATATGGATAGAGAGGAAAAATATATTAAAAGTTCATGAATGGAAGTCATCATGGGGTCAGCATGCAACAGCTTTCAAATCCGTGAGAAAAATCAAAGCATTTTGAGGAGATAATTTAAAAGAACACTTTCTGGATTAAAATGAGCTCTAGATGAAAGCAGTTGTTGGTGTAGAAAAGAACAGAAATTGGCGTAACTTTTCCTGCTCCAACAAAACTTCCAGAGGCTTGGAGTAGCTGAGCTGTCAAATTCCCCGGGGTTGTAGAGTGTGGAAGGAAATGGCCAAGAAGATCTGCCAAGGAATGAATCCATCACTATTGCCCATTCCCCATACTCCCTGTTCTCACATCACAAGTCATTGGAGAATGGCTTGCTGTACATTTTATTTCTGCCAGTTCCCATGTGAGTGGATAAAATGATCTGGTTTTCCAGTCATGCTTCCAGGTTTTTGAGGAGTTGTACTGAAATCAGGATATTGTCCTGCAGAGTTTGGGAAGGAGGCTGGAAGGAAGAGAATAAAGTGTAAGCTCACGCCAACCAAAAACATGGGCCCCCAACTCATTATTTCCTATGTTCCTTCCTTCACTGTTCATCCAGTCTGTCATCCCACTGTGTCATCCTGTGACATGTGTTTCACATCCCATCCTTTCCAGATCTAAACTATTTTTCACCCTTCTTCTATTTCTTTCTACCCTGTCTTTCTTCCAGAAAATAGCCACCCTACATGAGCTGAGCAAATGCACTCACACTGAGTGTCCTCAGAAAAGCTTCCAGAGTTGGCTTCCAAACTCTGATCACCCTCCCATCCCAGAACTGATGTTGAAAGACTTGCATAAATACACACCCTGTGTCTGTTTCCCTGTTCTGTTCTTCATCCTGATGTGAATTAGGGAAAGTTCTACTAACATCAGCTATGTTACTCTGGTAGAAAAATGACATGGGTGAGTGGAGAATCAGATCCATCAATTTTCTTCTTTGTAAGTCAAATGATGTAATTTGTTTGCCTTCTTAAAATGAAATGGTCTTTCAAAGGCTTGTTTGTTTGTTTTTTTCCCACTGAGTATCACATGGGTCTTCCATTAATAATAACAATAGCTACAAGAACAGACTGATTAAAGCACGCAGTCTCCTTAGGTTTTTTTAATTATTGCTCTCAACATTCACTGTTGAGAGAAATGTGGATATCAGGAAAATAACTCAAAATATTGCTTCAAAAAGATTGATTCAAGTTGCTGCTCAGAAGATACTGCACCATATGGAAAATGTAACTGGGTAGCTGCCAAATTTGTTTAGTTTAAACAAGGGTAGGTAAGATCTGATAATGCATGGGATCATTTTGGCACATAGTACAGCTCTCCCAGACCCATTGCATTATGCCTATCATCAAGTTAGTTCATCTAACAGCACGAAGTGGGACACTCTGACCCTTCTTATCCCTGTTAATCACTCTTAAGTAAATAATACCTCTTTGGAGAATAGTGATTCATATGCTGCAACCTAAGATACGGTCAAGCTGTGAACTGGTCTTCCTGCAGTGATAGGTAAAGTCAGGGAGCAAAGATAAGGAAGAATTTTGTCAGACTATTATCACTACTTCACTTCTTAATTGCCTATAAAAGTTCTTTTAAAGCAGCAGGACAGCGTAGAGGAACACAATCCTTTCTGTTTTCTTTCAATACAGCCTCTAAACAGCTGTTCTGTTTCTCTCCCATCGTCACCTATTTAATTTTAAGATAAGGGATACTTAGGAATCATTTCCTCTGTGAAGCAGCTAGGAAAGGTTATATATCTCTAAAATGTCCTGTGCTATTTCCTTTAAAAAAAGTCAGACCGATTCTTGGTTTCCCAAGGCGTTCTTATAGCCCTGATCACTCAGGGCAAAAACTGAGCAAGACATTGAGGAGTCTTGCACTTCAGACATTTACTTTTCCCTTTTTCTTTCTGCTTTCCTTTCCCAGGACCCAACCCTGCTCAGTACTGATATGCTCCTGCATAACCATAGCTTGCAGCTTGCCATCGATAAGACCAGGCTGAGCTGCTCCTGTCAGGATTTTGGAGGGCTGCGCAGCCAGCTGTCAGTCTCTCTCCTGTGATTTTAAATCTCTTCATTGGGATATGGATCTGAGGTGAATCTCTAACATACTCCTTAAGCTGGCAGCCATGGAGCTAACTCTAATGCACCCAGAAGGGTTGTCCACACCCCAGAGGACAAAATTATGCAGAATGGGCAAGCTGCCTTGGATTGAGCTGGTGTGCACTGTGTGGTCAGGTAGAAATCCTGACTCAGGTCCTCAGGTGGGCCCAGCAGTGCTCACACACAGCAGTTCAAGGGCTGGTGACCCATATGGCTCTATGACTAGAATTTTGTCCCTACAGTGCTTTATAGCAAGGCCTGTTCCTTTTGTGGAGAAAAAGCCAAGATTCCACTCCGTGAAATGTTTAAGTCAGTGTTCCAAACTTCTCAGGAAGCAGAGTCAGTTCGTTCACAACAAAGATGGATGATGTGTGGAAGACAGGTACTTTGCATTGGACAGGTCAGGAAGCGCCACTTTATGTGTTAGACAGATACATTAAAAGTCTAATTTCTTAAGCCATTTCAGGGAAGCACATCAAGCTCCAAGGAACAGTGACTGTATGCTTTTGTTCTTCTATTCATGAGATACTGTAAGTAAAGACTGTGCTGGAGCAGACCTGGCTGTGGATTTGATTTTGGTTTGATTTACTCTCTCATATATATTTTGCTGAGGCTGGGGGAAAGAGTGACACATTACCTGACTTCCCTTCCCAAGGAGCAGCTTCAATATACTGAGGTGCTTAACATTTGGATACATTTTATTCCATCACTTCCCTAAATATTTTGACCATGATGCCCACAGTTAGTTTTTGTCAAAGTTTCTGTCTAACAAGAGAGGTCAAATGTCCACGTGCGGTACATCACCAGTACCTCACTGATGTCCCTTAGGTCAGTGGAGCAGTTTACAGCAGCTGTCTGTGCTCTGGGTTTGTGCTGGACCATGTAAAGTCTTTTGTGGTGTTTGCAATTGACTTGAACATGTTCATCTCCAACACCTCAGTTAGACAGCACTGATCATCTCTAGAAGCAGACCTAGAATGTTTTATTTCCTGAGGAATGAACACAGGGTACGAGTGTGCCTTTAATAAGGTCTGGGAAACATATGTAAACTGCTTTGGCAGAGATTCAGTTCTTTGTAAGTAACTAATGCTGAGTGAAATTCTCCATAAGACACTCTCTTCTCCTACAGAAGTCTTCTGATGATGTTCATGTTTCTTTTCTTATCTCTTTACTTGCCATGATATAAATAGAGAGGTCCTATAAGTTTCTCTATTTTTTAAAAAAATTCTGAACTGATTAAAGATCTTCTCCACCCTTCTTATTTTATGTAATTTAAGCATTTGCCAGGTCTCAGTGGAGCTTGAAATAGTTATAAATTCTATTTACCCTAGAATAGGAGGAGACAGGAAGAAGAACCAAAATGTTGCTTTTATTTAGTGGGTGAAAATTTTTCTTACACACTGAAGATTTTTTATAGCCCTTAGGAACAGAGATTTAGCATGACTTCACATTCCAATGCAGACCAAAAATTAAAGTTCTAGAAGGACTCCACAACACAGGTTTGTTCAGGCGTTCTTTGAAGATCCACAAGACAATGAGAGTTTCACCTATAACACAACAAAACACCACGTGACAATTAATTTATTCAAAGCGTATCATGAAGCCAAACCTACTCCACGTTAAGTACCATAAATCAGGCATGTGAAGGATTATAATCCTATAAATTCACATACACAGACAAGCACACAAAACACTGAGCTTGCTGAGCTTATAGAATACTTTCTGCTTCTTTAACTCACTTTCATGTAAACAAAACAGAATGTGCACACCCAGTGCTTTACTGCTTGACACCATCACCATGCTCAAATAAATTGTTTTAGTATCTTTGGAACAACTTTTCTTCGTGTGTTGGTGCCTCCTCACATACGTTCTTCTTCTATCTTTTGGAACTGAATAAAAAAAATTCAGAATTTTTATAGAGACATGCAACATTTCACTTCCAAAAAGATGTCGTAAATAATTTACTGTGAGAGCACGAGCTTAAAAAATAACAAAGAAACATGTTTTTGAAGTTTTAAGTCTTATTGTGACCCTGGAAACTTGCTGGGTGGTGAATTCATTAAAAAGATGCCAAAATATAAGCTCAAGGTCTCAAATTTATTTAGTGCTATAGAAGTTTTCCATTCCAGGAAGAAAAGCATCACTAACTGGATGTGCATAACAAGCACCAAACCAAACTGTGCTGTGCTAGTGGTAATTCCTATGATATTGACTAGTTAACATTAAAATTCTGATTCAATTAAAACAAATTTTTTTTAGATATTCTCCCTTTTTTTCCAGACTTTGTTTATGGCAATCAGGTTGTGCAATATGTGATTCAGATCAGAATTTCCATGGTACACAAGCAGAAACATGTGATGCAATTAAAGGTGGGCAAACCCATTCAGACACAGGCAGGATGAACAAGCTCAAACCTCGAACTAGAATTTACTCTAAGGTGCTCAAAATGTGCTTTCAGTTTTGGAATGTTTGTCCTTTCCTTTTCAATCAGTTTTATATTTCTTCATTCTGGATAGTCCAGCAAGTACCAGAGAATAAACATTGCTTTCTCAGGCTATTTTTACTTGGCTCTTTTCATGGCCAATACCATCAATTCTGCCAGCAGTGCCAGTCTCAGTCCAGCATTCATTTCTTCTCCCATCTAGCACTTTCTTTTCCATTATCCCTGATTCCATATATTCAGTCTGTAGATTTTGCTAATTTACATCATCTTGAGACTCATGGGTTGAGGAATTACACATATTCTCTTGTTTCCTTGCAAAATTCTGAGCGTTTCTGCACAACCCTAAACCCAAATCCCAAACAGTTTATGACTGTTGATTCAAATGAGCAAAGACTGTCCCAGACTCTGAAAGGTTTAAGAGGACCAATACAGTGCTCACTAGGTAAAAGAACAACACAAGGAAAAGGAAACCAAAGAAGAGTGGAAAGAATGTAAATTATAAATAAACCAAGCCCTCTCCCCCCTTCCCTTCTCCCTAGAAACTGTGGTGTGAATGGAGGGATAGCAGATATTTCCTGGACTATATCTCGCTGTACATTTTGCACACAAACTCTTTCTTCCTTTTGCCCTGATACTAGGAATTTTAGTAAAATTCAACATTATTTGAAACATGAATTGAGAACTCAATTCTTACGTAATTATTTTCATAGCTCTTGGTTGAACCAGCTGACACCACAACAGGAACTATTATAGAAATTAAAACTTTGTGAAACCCTTTAAATATGTAAAATCACAACTCTCCCTCTTCTTTGAGAGAGCTGCTCCAGAACCTGAATAGGAAACATTGGTCCAGAAATATTTAATCCTTTCTGCTAGGGAGAACCAGGTTGCAAGAAGCTACTTCTTGGTGGCAAACCCACACAAACATTGAGTCAGTGGTCACATAACTTAGGGAATGGTATGGGAATATTCCGCATTCATGGAAAGAAAATGCACAGAAAATGCCATGGCTCAGGCTACTGGTATCCCTTGCACCTTGAATGGGTGACAGGTAACTCCACAAATAAAATCTCCTTCCTCCTTAAATGAGCAGAACTGCACAGGCAGTAGTTTCTTCCCCTTCCAGAAAGAGCTCTTTTCATCTGATTCCAGCTCAGCTGATCCGTGGGCCCCAAAAAGACAGCGCAGAAAGGATACCACATGTGGGCAGATGAAACAGGTTAACCTGTTTCAAAACAGAGCACTTACAGTCAGTCGAGTTTGGTGAGGGGTCACACGGGGAAGAACTATACTTGCAGTCAGGATGGAGCTTAAATATGTTACCTGGGAAATACAAATTTCTTTGTAGAAAATCAAAATCATCCTGCCTCAGGCAGCCAGCACACTCACAATCGCAGACCAGTCATGCGTTCAGGTGCTGGAGACCGAAGGAATCACTCAGAATCAGAGCTCTGTCAAAAATCTGACCAAAAAAAGAGCCCAATTTACCACTTCTGCAATGCAGCAAGACATCTTTCACCCTTACCTCAATACTTTTGTGAAAATTAAAGGCAATTTACATTTGATGCCTAAGAGGGAAGCTTTCTTCTGAACAGAAAGACTAAGATTAAGCCCAGGAACAATATAACAGCATAATTGAGTAGGCAGGAACTGGCTTGTCATTGGAAAGGAAATTCTGCTACTTTGAAAGGAACAAGACTTCCAAACTCCCATGAAATACAAATTTAAAAAATGTTTGAAGTCAGTAGCAACATCTTATCTAGATAAAAGGAGTATGTATTTTGGTTAAGAGCTGACCCCTTTTAACTTTTTGGTTTTTAATACAAAAAAGGGTCCAGTTTTAAAATCAAGATATGTCTTGGACATTACTGAAAGGCTTTGTTTTGTTTCTTTTTTCAAAACAGATATTTGTTAAAATTAATGTAGTAACATATTTAGTTTTAAATGAAAATTACATTTCTCTTTGAAAATTGTTTTGTTAAAAACTCTTATTAATGTTAATTTCCAAGAGCTGTACCTGTTCTAGCTTGGGCAAAAAGTTCACGTGTTCAGCCCTGCCACAGTTATTTCCTGTCTTGTTGGACTTCAATAAAGTACTTTGGCTTATTTTATGTACTGGTTAGTATGTTAATGTTATTTTAATTTAGACAGAGCAATACTTCATTCTTGGTCCTCCCTCACAAATGAAAAGTGCATTTTTTAATCATTATCAATTACAACATCTAGTCAATAATTTTGGTCATTTTCTTAGAACAGTGAGAATTTATAAGTCTATTATTTGGAGTTAAAAGAATACATTTACAATTTGTCTTATTGTAAATGTGAGTGCATGTCCATACTCATTACAACAGAATATGATCCAGAATCCCGAATTTTAATTCTAAGGTTAAGAAATATCAATACATTTCTAAATGACTTAGTCTGCTTTTTAATCCAGTATTTTTACCACTTTATCCTTGTACAGAACCTCTTAACCTTTAACATTTAACTCATGCCCATCTTTCAGACAGGCACGAAAAATCCAGCACTTCTCTACAGGTTGTTTGAAAAGGTATCATCTTCACTGTTAAATCTGTGCATTTAGGGATAATGCTGATGGTCATGCTTATTCAGAAAACTAATCTCTCTTCTTTTTACATATGGCATGTTTTCTTGTTGCCAGAAAATGCCAGATGAAGTGAACTCAGTTCCAAGTTTGATCCCTCAGTCTAAAAGGTCCAGTGATTTTGGGGTGGCACTGATATGTGCAGGACTGATTTGTTTAAACTTTGTTTTCAGGTGGCTGGTGGAAATTGGGTTTTGAGCATTCTAATAAAATTATGGTTTGGGGTCTAAAATGTGAAAGAAATATTTTAAAATGCATGGAAAGAAAATGTGATAAATACTGCATCTTTGAAAAGGGGGGCAGACTGAACAATATTTCATTACTATGTTTTGAGAACAGTTGGTTTAAATTTCCAAATAACTTTCATTTCAAAGGGACAGTATCAAAACACATGCAAAAAATAAAATTCTAAATAAGGCACAATAAATTATTTCACTGCTTAGGTATTGGATTTCAAAGGGAGAAGAGAGTATGCACAAGGATATTAGAATGGACTATATTGCATCTTTGGGAATTGCTGTCAAATATTGATGAAAACAGAGAGACTGTCGGAGATCAGATAAAAGAAAGAAATGATTACATTTGGAAGAACAATGTGAAATGTGTGGCCAACAGAGACTTCGAATGTAAGCTAATAGCAATCCACCAAAGAACAAAGCTGGAGGAAGTCCCACATATTCAATCGCATTTACAGTCAGTTAGAATACGTAAAAAATTTATGGTACATTTTTCCTTGTTTTGAAACTCCCAAAATTGGCCATTCAGTAGATCTGACTGTGACACATCATTACTGGGAATTGACAAGCATCAACAAGACAGATGAAAAAATGATGAACCCTGGTTTTAGCCATTTTGTCGTAACTTGTGCTTATCATAACATAAATACAACTTTTGGCTTTTCTAGAATTTAACTGAAATATGAAATTGAAGAGATTCACTGCTTTTGCATAGTACACATACACATGTGAAAAGTCTTGTCTTTCAGGTGCTACTCTCAAGAGTTTCATGGTACCAGGATACATGACACAAAATGCCTTGTTTTGAAATTTTTGGTCATAATATGAAACTAAAAGCCGTGGTACAAAGGCTTCTTAACATAGTGCTTTTCCTGGAGTGACCTTTCCTTTCCAGAAGAAAAGTGTTTTAAACAGTCTCTCTAAACCCTTAATTTTCACTAAGATAACTGCTGTGATCAGCAAAGATTTTAAGAACTTGCACATCAACGTTTACTAGGCCTACATATTTGAAGGATTTTTAAGTTATCATAAAGAGCTACAAAATCATTAATCTTTAAATATGGAAGTAAGAAAGTCTAGAGCCCTTCATGCAGGCAGACACGGGCAGTACCAGCTCCCTGACAAGCTAGGTAGTGTTTTCTGTAACAATATAGCACTGCAGATTTTATGCAGTTTTAATGCATTTCATGCACAGATTGTTAGATTAAAAAGGGCAATGTGCTTCATGTCCCATGTTCCGATGGTTGTTACATCGCTTGTAAAGCTAGAGCAACTCTGTGGACCTCAGTGTAGTGATTGTATCCATACACGTTGTAACTAAGGTCACAATGTGGTTTTATAGCCACGTTGCAGAGAGATTACAGCCCATCCCTTGATTTCAGCAGCTCCTGGATCTAAATTTACCTTTTGAACTTCTGTACATTGGCTCTGCAAACCCTGAGGTTGCAGATGAGATGGAGTTCTTGATTCTGTTGCTTTGGGCTTGAATCTGGAGTTTCATCCCCCATCTTATCTTTATTGCAGTAAAAGTGTAAAATGAGGATAAAGGTATCTCATTATAGAAATCTTCAACATCTTGTTACCTCCCCCTTTTGTGACCATGGGGATGTTTCACTCACATGTGCTTACAAAGCCCCCCTGAAGCTGGGAAAATCCCCAAGGAAACACAAGAAAAACAAAAACATGGCACCTAAGGGAAAAAAAATCTTTAACTAGTAGGGACTGTTGCATTTGGTTTTGAAAAGGCAAGATAACATCACCCAAAAGATTCAGCACTAATGATGTTTTCCATGTGATCTTTGCCACACTTTTTTATAAACACACACACAGAGGCCTAATTAGAGTGGAGCATTTCCCTAGCCGTGTTCCTCACTCTTGCTGGAAGTGAAATACTGACTGTTAGAGCATCACACAACAACCCAGATCCACACACACATCCCGGCCTTCTACCAACAGCATTTTTACTGGCATATTTGCTCACTTTTTCCAAAATCACTCACCAACAAGTAATGGTCTTCTTATTTTCATATCCTTGCCCATTTTTAAGAAAAATGAAATCATCTTGCTACTACTTTTTATTTTTCTGTAGTTAGGATCATAGAAGCAGTAAGGTTGGAACAGGGCCCAAAGATCATTGAGTCCAACTGTTAACCACCACAGTCACCACTAAACCGTGTCCCCAGCTGCCACATCCATACCTTTTCTGAACAATTCCAGGGATGGCGATTCTACCAGTATCCCAGGTCGCCTGTTTCCATGCCTGACCACCCCTTCAGTGAAGGAATTTTTCCTAGTATCTAATCTAAATCTCTCCTGGCATAACTTGAAGCTGTTTCCTCTCATCCTGTCACTTGTTACCTGGGAGAAGAGACCGACCCCCATGGCTTTTCCATAAGTCCATCTAACAGCTCAGCTTCCCAAATTTCTGGTTAAGAGTGACCTATACCCACCAAGTTATGTTTTTCCAAGAGAGGCAATCACAGAGCAGAAACTTTCATAGGTGGCTTCAAGCTTGAAAATCTTTCCTGAAAGGTGCTATAAAGGAGAGATGGTCTTGGAAAAAAATTAGACAGATTTGGTTTGATATCATACCTAGGGAAAAACCAAAGTTGCATGGATCAATAAAGTGATTTGCTTGTTTCTTAATCAAAAGGAAATTGCATTAATTTTCAGGTATATCAACCTTTATCTGGTTTTATAACAGGTAGTGCTGATCTGTCAGAAAGCCCTTAAACTATGACAAAACATCAAATAAACATTGCTTTGACTGTGGCTTTTTACTATTTTAAGCTGGTCCCGTGCATTTTAAAGTCAGTGTTTCTCTGTCTTGTGTATGAGGATCTTATGAAAAGTTTTTCATCTCCTAAAAAACATCACTCCATTGTCACTCTCTAACTGGGACATGGTTAGAGAGTAACCATAGCTGCACCAGAGTCAATGTGATTGGGCAAACTGCTCATTACTAACACACTGCAAACACACAAGTATTGTCTTGGGGGATTGCTCTGATCAACGAAACAATAGATTGAGCGTTTGGACGAAAGGAGACATAAATGTAGCCCACAGGAACTGCAGATAAGAGGAGTTGTATTGGAAGTGCACATAATGGCTGCAGTGTGCATTTTCCTATTATTAAGAGCACCATTTGTTCTGGAGGGTTGTTAGCTACATCTGAGGGCATAACAGGAACTTGGATTTTAGAGAAAACATTATTTCTGATATCGCTGCGTGCTGCCCCCTAAGCCTGACAGGAGGATTTTGAGTTAAATAAAGCTGTGCTAAGGGACAGTGAAATGATTCAAATGGAAAATGGTAACATCCAGACTTGTAACCATCTGCATAGGCTACAGAAAAGAGCTTATACATTACAGAGGATGCTTGGAGAAAACAGTAGGCTTTGTGAAATTACTGTACAGGGAACTTCAGCTGGACTTGGAGTTGCTCTGTAAATCATTGCTTTAATACAGCTTATTCTGTTTACCAAGTTTGGTTTCCTCTCAGGTTTCAGCCTCACATGAAGTATCTCAAATTTAACATTTACATGCAATTAAAGCTATGTCAGAAATACACCACACCAATGCCAACAGGTTTTATTAGAAGGCATTTGGTTACCTGTTTTAAGACTGATGTTTTCTTGGTTTGCACTGAGTTTACAAAGCTATTTTGCAATCTTTTAAAATTTGATTTCCTATTTTATTTATGTGACAGTAGGCAGAAAAAAAATCTGTTATCGAAGCTTATAAAAGACCTAGATTTCACTGGAGAGGCCGGTGATGTGATCATTTACTGATTTCACTTGGGCTGCATGCATGTAACTAGAAGCAGAATTTGACAATCTGTCCCTCGCAGTGAGAATGTGCAGACATACCAAATGTCATAAATGTTCCCAGCTGCAACTGAGACCCATACTTTTCTCATAGGGACAGCACATAGATTGGGAAGTTTGTCCTTAGTTCAGAGCTGGGTGGCCTGATTCCTTCTGTTTTCAGTTTCAGACCAAAATTAATGTGTACATCTGGGTTGTTAGTGCTGAGAAATTTTGGCTTATAGTGGAAAAGATTACAACAAGCCCAGTGTTAGTGGTATAGGAGGAGCTGACAGCCTCGTGTAGTCCCACTGAGTGATTGCTTGGCCTTTCTTAAGAAAAGAGACTTTCAGCAGGCAGCCTTGGCAGCAGAGAAGATGAGTAGATGACTGCAAGCCTGAGACACACTGGAAATGGGCAAAGTTGATGGCCATCTGGGATGTGAAATTGTGCTGCGTTTGTGTAATGTCGCAAATTTGATCTTGCTTACAGTTATATTGCTTTATTCAACTCTTCAGAATTCAAGCAGAGGAAGGACGAAGATATTCAAATAGATGTTTCTGGTATAGACTACCTTATGCTTCCATGTCCTCTTATCAGTAGTAATGTCAGTTCATGGTCTTAATAATCATGTCAAGTGTTGCCAGAGAAAATGCAAAATGCCTTTTCCTCAACAGTGCATTCGAGTTACTAATCAGGGGACAATGCAAAGCTCCCATGTTGCCAGAGCTGTTACTTTCACCCTGGTCGGTGAATTCCCTTTGCCCATCCAGTACTGTGGGTGACCTTCCAAACTCCCCTTGAAGGAAGCAGCTCCAGTTTCAGCTGAGGGCTGGAGGGGCTGGAAGGTGACATGGAAGAAGGGCAAGAAAAGAGGTTACATGCATGGCTAGTTCGCGTTTGGTGAGTACTGGTTTGGCGTTAAGCTTATGTTTCTGCATACTTAAAGAATCTGTGAGATGTCTCCACTCCAAGCACCGTGGGTGGTTCAGGAACATGAACTGGCCTGTTCTGTCAAAACAAGGAATTCTGAGTCTCTTTTGAAAGGTGGAGACTGTTGAAAAAAAAGTCAGTGACTCTCCTGCTACAGAGGGAGGCACTGGGCCTGCTCCTGACACCCAGCAGGAAACACCACCTTGGGTATTGTGTTGTACTTTCTCAGCCAGCTTTAACTAGGAAGGCTTCCATCTACCTTCACTATCACAGATGACAGAGAGCAAACCACTTCATATTGAATCTGAAAATTTGAGCATTTCGGGGTCTAGAAAGTCATCCTGTCCCTAAAGATCACAATGTCTGGGAATAATAAGCCAGTCCAGGATGGCAACGAAGCAGCAGCAGCAGCTGCTACCCCATGCTCCAGGTACTGTGCTTTCTGGCACCTCTTGGTTTGAGCTCAGATGCTGCCTGAAGAGGATAGAACTGTTTGCACAGCAAAGGCAGAGGCTGCACTGTCTTTCCCCCTGCTCCGAGGACATTGGGCAAGAATCATAGATGGTCTCCCACAACTCTTCGGGATGATTCCACATTATCCTCTATTGAGTTGGACTGCACAGTTTGGCCTCTGTCTCCAAATTTCAGAGATTACCAATGAAAACACGAGTTGTTGTGGAGGCCTGTTGATAAGATTTTGTTTACACACTAGGAGCAGTTTCTTGGAATCTTTAAATTAAATTAAATAACACATTAACTTTTGCGCCAATATCTAAGCTCTAGTGCTAGTCAGTCATCAGCTCTGACAGCAGTAAATCCGGCATAAATAGAAAATACCATTAACTTTGAGTAATTTACATAATAATTACATTACCCAGATGAATATTTCTTCCAAAAGGAGGTCACAGATGCATTCTGACTCTTTATTGTTTGCAGTAAATTGGGAAGCTCAGTCTGCACGCAATAATATTGGAAGAGATTTGCAAAGCATTATTAAAAAGACACTGGTGTCAAAAGACTGTTCCGTACAAACACATGTACTAAAACCTTCAGCATTAATTGAATCATGCTTGTGTTTTGGCAATGCTGGAAACCTGGCTCAGTCATCGCTCTGGTGATTCATTAGTGCTAATTAATGCTTTTTCCAGGCTAGTAACAAACTAAAGAGAGACTGTTTGTCTCTACTGATCATTCCACAGTTACAGTAATGGTTTGATTTATGTATCAGACACTTAATGCCGCGTTTCATTCATTTTTCAACAAGTTTCAAAGGGACTGAGGGTGCTTACGTGAAAGTTTAAGACAGGCAAACAAACAAAAGTGTTTCCTCTGAGTACTGCTCACAACCAACAATGCCAGGTTTCCTGGGGCTTCCCATCCAACCTGCTCTGCCTCTTCTTCCCTAAGACCTGAACAATGCCAGCATTCTCCCAGCAGGACCTTCAGCATCCTCCCGCGGAACCTTCCCACTCCCTTCCCTGTCCGCAAGAGGCTCGGCAGAGCTCCTGGCCACAGGCTGGGCTGGCCAGCTGGCCCTGGCCTCCCCGCAGGGATCTGCCTGTCCCCTCAGCAGAGCCACCAGCCTCACTCGCTCATCCCGGTTCCACCTCCAGCTCTCTCAGAAACCCCTCACCACCTCATACAGGCAGTTCAACTCGAGGGCAGGACTGTATCTTCAGACCTACACCGAGGACCTGAACTTCAATATTATTCTGCTCTCAGATCTACAGGGAAGGTTTTGACTCCAATATTCTGCTCTCTCTACAGGCACAAAACTGTGTGCGCCAGCAGTAGCATAAAAAGTGTAAATGCTGCAAAAATATGTTGCCATTTCCTCTCACTCTGCTGCCCAGTTTAGAAATTTGGCTGGAGGCATTCCCTGCAGTTTGGAATTTTCTTTTAATATTGTTTTTCTGTAGCTGTTTTCTTTGACATTTTTTAAACATTTTTAGTTCTCAGGAAATGTTTTAGAAGGGGAGTCTGGAAACAGAAGCACTTGACTTCCCCATAGATCACAAGAAGGGTGAGCAGTGCCCTTTGCTGCCAAAGAGCTTCAGCCCCTGGATGAAGGGATCTCCTCGGGGCTGAGGGAATGTGTGCAGCTTCCTGCACATTCAGTGCTTGGCCATTTCATGGCTGCGCAGTGACAATCCAAGGCTTGTGCAGTTCTTTCCATGAAGTGCAAGGCTGACAGCACCAATGGTTCAAACTGGTACTGACCAGTTCAAACCGGTACTGACCAGTTCAAACCAGTTTAAACCAGTTCTAACTGCTTCAAACCGGTTCTGACCGCTTCTGACCGGTTCAAACCAGTTCCGACCAGTTCCATATGGTTCAAACCAATTTAAACCAATTCTGACTGGTTCCAAAAGGTTAAAACCGGTTCAAGCAGGTTCCGACTGGTTCAGACTGGTTCAAAGAGGTTCCAACCTGGTTCAAACTGTTTGCGACCGGTTCCAGCGAGGTCCAACCAGTTCCAACCACTTCCGACCACGTCTGATGGGTTGAAACCAGTGCTGCCTGTTTCTGACCGGTTCAAACCAGTTTTGATCCATTTAAATGTGTTCCGACCAGTTGAAACAGGTTCCACTGGTTCAAACCCAGTTCAGAACTGGTTTGAACCAGTCAGAATCAGTCGGAACTGGT
>QWTY01014271.1:0-11174 GCA_008033365.1 Pseudorectes ferrugineus
ACATCTTTCTTGCTCCACAGTTATAGATATTTCAGTTTCAGAACAGTAACACTGAGCATGCCTCATCAGGAAAAAAAACTTGAAGAAAAATCATTTTCTAGGAACCAACAAGTTCCCCAGCAAAAGTTCCCCAACAAAACCATTTTGTGGCTTTACTTCCCCCTCAGAGACTGCAGAATGTCAAGAATTGTGTAAATAAAGAATCTCAAAGCAAAGGAAAAGGCATATACAACAAATTCATGATGTTGTATCAAATTATGCCTTGCACATGAATTTAAATAGGAGCAGACAAATAGATGCCAGCAATTCACAGTAAGATACTGTTATAGTTTGAGCTAAACCATTAAAAGAAGTTACTTTTAATGATCATACTTCATTTAAGGTATCTATAGACCATCTTTAATTTCTAGAAACTGGGTGAATACGTACAAGAGAACATTTTCTTACTCAGTTCCCAGTTGCACAAGTACATTTTAAGACAGTTTGGTCTGTGTTTCCAAAGGTTTGGCATATTTGTACAGGCAGATTTGCACTGAAGATGCCGAAGTTCATCACACATTTGCTGTCTTCACCGAAATAATCCATGAGATTTACTGGAACAACTAGCCAAATTCTGAGAAGTTGTTCACAAAAATAAAGAGTAACTGTACAACTACACAGGAACTCTGAGATCATACTAGAATGGGGGGGTGGGATGCAGCCTGACCAGCAATTTACACGTTTTCCAATAGAGCACTTGTAGGCCTTATCTAATGAGAAATAGCAAGAGAATAACAAAACAGAGCCTTAAGATATAGAACATTACTCCAAATAATGCCAACAGCAGACAGGGTGTAGTCTATGACAATCACATGAGGGATTAATAATGGATTAAGAACAGTCACTGCATAATGAAGTCTGAATCCAGATGAGCACTGACCACCCTGCTACACAGCAATATTCAAAGGTCATGAATAATTCAGACATATTGGATACATCTTACTGGGCAAGCTGAAGACCTTTTATACTATGAACAGGCAACAGACCATAGTTTGTAGAAATAAAAAGACCCAGATACAATATATATTTTAATTATATTGACTCTGATAAGCTGATGTAGAAGTAATCCTCTCTAAGCTCATAAAACTAGCTCGCCATACCTCAGCAATCAAATATAATTGAGTTTATAATTAAGTTTAATTAGGTCAAATAATGTTTCAGCTATATTGATTATTAAATACATAATAAATGATCACTTTGCACTAAAAGCAATCAAAGTTAATGAACTCTGATGTAGTGTATGCAAATGTAGCTTAAGTCTGGGTTTCATTTGTATTTTATACTCGGACATACTTTATTAACTTGCAAGTAGACAGATGAGCAGTAAGACATCTCCAGTTCACTCAGTAGTGAGTGACTATTTGGCAGAGCTTAATTTTCGGTAATGATAACTGTTCCATATAACAAAAATAAATAGCTCTTCTGAAATTTTAATGAAATCTTCTTAATGAAACTGTTTTACATGTCTAGTTCATTGTGTATTTGTTGTATGTTCCTTCTCCTCAATATAACAACAACAGCAACTTCCATAATTTTACAACAAATCTGCATACACCAGTTGCAGAGGAGAACTGCACACCATTGCCCTGATTCTTCTCCTGGATGGAATTTTGCTCAAATATAATTTTATTCTGAAAAGTTCAAGTTTTGTATTAGGTTTTACCAAGGTTTTGTTCTGGTTACCTCCTGAGTTACCTATGATTTTACAGAGTTCAGACATGAGGCACACGGTATCATCACCATTACAAGATTTCAACTACTTTGCAGTTACTCCTTTTACAACAGCCATTCAAAATGCATTGCTGTTAAGTACCTTGCTGAGTGCTCTGTGCAGTGATCTCCAGATAAGAGTGTTCACCACCACTTTGCTCAGTGTGATGTATTAACTCTATTTAATAGTTATGGAATACAGCTAAAGAACCGGCTGCCTGTGCCTGAGTAAGGAGCACAACCCTCCAGTGCTGCACCAGGCTCACGAGAAGGTTGCACTGAATGAAGAACCACATTTCAAAGCTGGGTTATGAGGAAAGAACAAAAGTCACAGCAGCAACAAGGAGCAAAAGCACAGACAGAAATAATCCAGAAGCTGCTCAGAATTTAACTAAGGAGAGACTGTCTGCAACAGGAGGAACACAGAGCAGAGCTCATGGAGGTGTTTTAAATACAAAAAGGTATTTTGCCCTCTATGATCTTTCAAGCTGTCTCAGTTTCTCTGTCCCAATTCCCCAGCCTTTAAAGGGATACCAATAAAATCTGAAGTTTATGTAAGTCGTGTTAATTACATAATGTCTGTAAATCAATATGCATACGCAGATCGAGAAGCTGTCACCTTTTTAAGAGCACAAGCATGAAACACCAGTGGCTGAGTTAACTGGATAGACTGAAGTCCATTGACTGAGTTAAGCCTCCCAGTGGAGGCCAACATGAACAAAGCCATGTCAGATAATGTGCACATTTCCCTTTAAATACCAACTTCCGACCGCAGTGGCCTTGTATGTTCATGCACTCACCCTCACAGTCTGCTGGCCACATCTGTCACAAGTTATCACCAACTATTTGACATTGAGGGGATTTGCAAATCCACTTCTTTAAGCTGGCAATAAAGTGAGCCAAGTCCAACCAGTCAGTTTAATAAGCCAGTTTATCAGCTCCTGAAGCATCAACACCAGTCCAGGTCACTAAACAAATACAAAGATCGTTCAACGTGCTTAGTCCTTGTCCTGAGTCAGCAAAGCTCCAAGCAGTGTTTCCTGTGAAAGGAAATTCTGCCAGTATGACTGATTCCCTTGGAAAAGACAGGTATGTCTGGCAATGGTCAGTCATAGAAAAAATTTTAAATCTATTTTTGTAAAAGGATTGTAGACACATGATGATGTAATTGGCAGGAGACCCATATGGATGTTGCTTTTCCAGGTATGAAGCAATCCAGTCATTCAGTAGTTAACACCCTCTCTCTTTGCCATCCCCCACCCTCTCCTGGACAAAGGTGGCCAACAGATACATTTACACAAATTGGAAATGTTAGACAGTAAAGATGGCCAGATCTTTCCATTGCCAAGCACAAAAAGGAGGTACATCCCTGAGGTGATGCCTGTGAAGCCAGTGCAGAGTGAATGCACCACGAGCTTTTTACATGAGCAGCTCAGGGAGCTGGAGAACTGACCAGGAGTCCTTCACCACATCACGCAAACCAGACAGGAGAGCCTAACATACTTATTTGTTAAATACATACAATATTTAATAAAAAAGAACCAATTTTATTACAAAGTCTGAGAGATTTATTATGTGTAAAAATTTAATGATATATCATTATCCCAGTTAAAATCTAAATTCATAATAGGGAACACACGCATTCAAATTTTCATATTCTTAGCCCTGGAAAATAAATGCATTCATTGAAGATATACATATAAACAATTTGGCACATCTTTTCAAGGGCATAAGAGAGTTGCTAGACAAAGGAACATGAACATTTAATTGTTTACATCATGCTATAATCCAAAGACTCCAATTAAGCCTAGAGCCCTCATTAAGTAATTTCAAAACTGTCATTGCTTGGAAGAAAAGAAGGTATTGCATTGGGCTAATCAAAGTCTCCTCGGAACAGCCACGACAGGCTAAGGACGGATCTCAGGCCAGCACCATTTCTCTAGCAATAGTAAAACAAAGCTGTCCAGGGAAGTGTGTGAAAGCAGAGCAAACACCTAGTGACAGACACGTAGCTTGCTCTCCCAGACTCAGAAATAGGCAGCTTCAAGGGCTTCCTCAGATGGGTGGCTTCACTCAATCTAATAGCTCTTGACGGATTTTTCTTCCATTAATTTACCCTATCTGTTTTTTGAACTCCTGCAAAACCTCTGGCATCCACAACACCCTGTGCCAGAATTGTGCCACTGTGTGGTAGGTGAAATGGCATCCTTTTTGCTATGGTAGGGACCTACAAACAGCTTTATTTTGTGCCCTTAATCCCAAGAGAAAGAATGACCTTACACAGACCATTTCTCATGGAACTAATCATGCGCCATTTTGTTCCCAGGATATTTGATTCCAGTTTATGTAAGTTTCAGTATATTTGAGAAACAGTGTATTTGATAACAGTGAGAAACTGTTCCAAACTTTTGATTATTCTAGATACTTCTCCTCACCCCTCTCTTCAGCTCCCTCTCCATTTTTGGGAGTAAGTTACTTTGTATGTGAGGAGTGGAGAACAACACAGAAAGGAAAAGGGACCTTGCATAACACCACCACAGCTGGTTTCTGTGAGGTATGAACTGATTCTTTTTGACATTTTCCTTCTTTTTGAAATTCGCCATCACAAACATGAGAACAAAGTCAGCCAACTCTCTGCCTTGTAACAAAAATCTTGAATTACCTATAATGTAATTGGCTATGGCTCTCTAAAATCAAAACCCAAGACACAAAAAGAAACATTTCTCCTCAACGTAAATAGCATTTAAACACATACAGAGAATAAAATGCCTCTACAGGTAAGTATTCAGCCAGGGACTGCTGGATTCCAACCATCCCTTTTGTGCTACAACATTCCCCAGTGCAACTAGAAGACCTTCCAATATCTCCTAATCACACAAGACACTTGGTATTCAGTCTAAATGCATCCTCAGCACTGTCTTTACCATTAATCATAAGCAAAATATGATGTGAAAGGAAAAACAAAAGTTTATTTGCCATGTCCAGGAGGCTCACAAAGGTGAGAGTCCTCCTTTAGTGGGGAGATGATAATCTAATGGGCAGGAACATGAGTCGTGAGAAAATGTAAACTCTTCCTGCCCAACTTGTTTTAATGTCAACAGCACCAAGTTTTGATGGGCACACTGGAACCATCACCTGAAGCTAAAAAACCTGAGGCTGTTGTTCTGAAGTCACGTGTCAGGCTCATTTTCTTAACCAAAGGCACCTTCCCTCTCCAAGTCAGTCACCATGACAGTTTAAATTTCCTGTCACAGCCAGAGGCAAACTGGCCCTAACAGCAACTCCTGTCAGTGGTGAGGGCACAGTGTGTGTCACATGCTGAACAGGAAACTGTAGTAGTGCAGTGTAGAAGAGTTCAGGGCAAAGTAAGTTTCAGAGACACGAGAGACAATACAGTCTGTACAGTATAAATTAATTAGCACTTCCTGGTAAGAGAAAAAAGGGGTGACAGGCTTGAAGTTACCTCAAGCAAAAAAAGATAAATCAACTAGTGTTTATATAAATTGTACATTTAAATAAACTGATCATTCTTCAAGATACAATGCATACCTTTTATATCCTCGTGGGATATTCCCCACCCTGTTGACCTGAGTGATTCTGAAGCACTGTAAGGAAAGATTCAAACTTCTTCACCCATTCATTTCTTACCCCTGTTTTGTAATACAGACTCCAGCATGCACTTAAATTGAAACAGTACAAGTTCTGCATTGACAACAGTGGGAATAGTTTTCTTAACAGCCCTTCACACATTTTATTGACAAGATCTCTCTAAAGTAGGGATTTACAAATCTTTTAATGAAAATCCAAATTCAATAGTTTTATTAGTCATGGTCTTGTAGATCAGCAACAACATTTAGTGAATTACTTTGTCTCTTCTCCGATTCATAACCACAACAATAATAATGGTTACACAGAAAAGCAGTATCAAGGATATAATATTTTTTAAGTTTTAAGTGGTATTTAATAACTGCATATGAAGGACATTGCTATTATTATTGCTGTATCTATTGCTCATCAGTAAACCACAAACCTCATTTTGCTCGGTGCTTTCTGTCTGCATTTCCGTGGGGCAAACTCAGAGGTAAGATCACATTAGATCACCCTCCTGCAGGAGTTCTTCTATTTGCAGAAACTGTCCCCTCCAAGCAGTATTTAAATCTTTAGCTATTAGCCAAAAGAGAAGCTATATTCATCCAAGTATTTCTACAGCAGTATAACAGATTCTACACAAGAGAATTTTACCTAATTGTCTTAATCATAGAAGAAAAAATACACACTCTTAGCAGAAACATAAAATAGTTAAACCCAGCATTTTCCATCCCACATCAGAGTTAAGCATCTAAAAAACTATCAATTTGTCCAAAATAATAATAAATAGTCAACAATTTCCAATTATCCCTGAAGAACAACAATTCCTTTAAAGGAATAACAATTCCTTTGAAGTTAGGCCCAATGTAAGGCCTGATGGGATTAACTAACATTAAAGTATTAGCTCTCAGACAAGGTCAGGCTACTGTGGGTTTATGATTTCCCAAATACTGCTGGGTTCTACCCAGCTCACTTGAAGTGCCTCCAAGAGCTTGCGTTTGTCTGCAGCCATCCAGGCAGGTGAGCCCTTAAATGTAATTAATTCTTCAAAGAACAGGTATACTTCAAACCAAAAGTAACATCTGATCATTAAAGAAACCACAGCACTAGGTTTGACACCTGCTAATAAATAAAACTGTTAAAACAAGCAGTGTTTATTCTCAATTTTTTCCATTACTCTGTCTGTCTGTACTACATGAGAGGTCTACAGAAAAGGAAAGCTGGTTCCACAGCTGACTGTACATAGAACACTGCAAATGTTGATGAAAACACTGAACAGAAGGAATGGCAAATTTTCCTACCTCTATTTTAGTTCCATGGATTTGAAACGATAACTTCAAGTGTACCTTTATGTCACAAGTTTACAGGAAAAACAACACACATTGCAGTTTACTGCCTAATAACCCTCATTAATACTTTGATTCAACATCCACCATAATCAACAGAAAGAGTTTGGTTCTTACAGCTCGCATTAACCCCCACTGACAACTGAAAGGGAATTTCTCGTACACCCATGCAATGGTATAAAAGGTCTGCATTTAAATCCTGCATTCACAAAGCCCTTTTATCATGATAATTATTTACTAATAAGAGATTCAATGCTTTACAATAAACTGTCATTATGACTTCATTTTTCTTTTAAAAGTTTTAATACAGAAAATGAGAGCAGTAATATAACAAACTTTTTTTTTTTCCCATAACAAGCAGAACAAGTTATTCATGCTATGGAAACAATACAGCTGAGACGATGGAGCAGGCATATTTCAGAATATTCCTAACACGCATATTTTAGTTTTAGGGGGTGGAGAGGGAGGGCAAAAAAGAAAATTAAATTACTCACACTTGTATCCAGGCTGCAGATACTGATTGTATCTTCATCTTGAGTACTCTGTTTCCGTTTTTTCTATAAAGCAAAATGAGAAGAAAGCTCAGTTTTGATGCACAATACCAACTACTATTAGCTCGATCCTGAAACAACTATACATAATGATGTCATACATATAAATATATGTGTATATATAGTTCATTTTCTCTCATCATCACATTAGTATGTGAATATAAACTCTCTTTTCACAAGTTGAAAAGCTACCTATTAGCACATTGTGAATTAAATGCTGTTCTTCTTTCTGCTCAGATAGGTTCACTTCAGTGAAGAAACTCAGTTCTAACTAAAAGCATAAGTAATTATTCCCTGTTGGAAATTGTACTTTGGCACCTGATATGAACTTTTGTAACTAGTGAGATTGTCAGGAAAAGAAATTAATATTTTTTGCTGAAAGCCTATAGTTCAGGTTTTTCAAGGCCTACCTTCAGCAATCAAGACCTATCCCTAGACAGTCAATATAGTGAGGATAAAAGGTGAAATATACTGCAGGAATTACATTAACATATGTTAGGGTTTCAACTCTAGGTGTTGAAACCTTTTATATTTACTTACTGGTTTTCAGCAGATCTTTGACTCATTTAAATACAATTTTGCTTTTTTTCAGAAAATAACCTCGGATACTTTTTTAAACAATACTTTCAAAGTCAGCAACAGCTGTGTTTTAACATCTTTATTATCCAGAAACTGGACCATGACTTCTGTCACCACATTACACAGAGAGAAGTGTTTTATGAAAAGTAATTCTTCACCCTCAGACTAAGCACAATCAAATCCCCTTTACTGTTACAGTATGGATTTTTAGCAACAAGTTAAAGGACTGACTAGAACACAGAAATTTCTGGACCAGACCACATTTCTGTTCTGAGCTATGAACAGAAATATCTGAAATAATACTGTTTGCTTATCCTGTATCAGTCTTTTGTAAGGTTCATTTTTTTCCCCACAGGATAAACTCATCTGAATTACTATTCTAGGGTTAGAAAATGTGAATTCATTGTGAAAACACAAAACAGGGATGCGATCTGTCAGGTCAGTACTTTGCCCAGAGGGTAACATCTCCTAAGATTCTAGTGAACATGTTGCAGACTTATTTGTTCTTCAAATCTAATTAGAATTCTGGGAACCCAAATGCATGCATCCTTTAGTTGTACTCAAAAAATCGCACATTGATTCTAATAAGGCTACACTGAGCCTTTACTTCACAAAAAGAAATTATAAAACTGAAAAGTACCAGCCCTCCTCCACAGTGGACACAGGTTAACTAAAAATGAAGGGTGTTTGGATTTGGAATACAGCTTTCTACAAGAGAAGGATAAGTTAAAATGGTGCATGGGTCTGGTGTACCTGAGTCTATACTAACTGATGCTTCTGGTGCATGGATGGACAGGATGCAAGTGCATCCACAGCTTGGGATGGTGCTGCTTTAAGTCTGACATCTTAGACTCGATTTCACTGCTAATGGAGTGTGACAAATGACCACACACACAACAAATAGGCAGCTCCTTTGTTAAACAACCAATTATAAGATTCTTACTGCGGTCACATGGCTACAGATTAACACGGAAGGTGGCACTTCCAACAAGGGCCAACTCTAATGAAAGTGGATTGACACTATAAATTACATAATATGAAGTACAAGTGTACCAGGGCTTCAGGATTAAAGTGAACTTGAACGAGGCAGGACATCGTTTTCTGCAGAGGGAAAGTTACACAACAACTACGTGTGGGCTTCTAACTGCTACATTCAAAGTGGGGAACTGGGTCCAACACACAGAGGCATCGTGGCCAAAGCAGTGGCCATGAGGACAAGCATCCACGGCAAGGCTATTCAGGTAAAGCACGGCACAAAATGGAGTTAGCAGGAATTAAAATGCTCATATCTTATTTAGAGACCTCTTTGGTTATATTACTAAACATCAATACACTCCTGAGAACAAATTAGCATCAACTGTGATGTACAGATCAAAAGCAATGAAAAGACAGGTAAAGTGTAGGAAAAGCAATTACATATTCAGTAAATCTGGGACAGCCTCCACAAAAGAGATCTCTTGCTCTACCTCATACTTCATTGTGCTAATCAAAGGATCATTCCTCACTTTATTTTTGATCTTCTACTTACTGAACAGTAATATACACTCAAAAAAAATCTACTAAATAACATGTTATCTGGAAGCTTGCAAATATTATACTCCTTATGTTCTCTGTTAGTCTCAGTGGTTATGCAACACCAGTCATTTCATATAGAAATTGTTAAATATTAACCTCTGCAGGCAAGATTTATGTTTTAATATTTCTGAGACTTTCAAGGGCTATTACCATTGTGTAAGGGGGAGGCAGAACTCAATGGAAAAAAAAAAATCCAATAATTGAGCTACCAGATCACAGATAAATTTCTTTGCCCATAATAAGTGGATTAGAATCTAAGATTGCAGTGGATATTGTGCAGGGAGCATAAGGTGCTCATTAAATTAATCCCTGCTCTTTGTGAAGATCTTTTCCCCAAAGGAGTTCCAAGTCCTGTCTCAGCTGCCATAGCACAACACAGCTGACCCCTGAATCTGCCACGTCCCACAAAATCACCCCTTAATTGTTGCTCTCCATTTAATGTTTTAACTCACACGGCACAGGAAGCAATACAAACCTCTCAACAAAGGAGCCCAGAAGCTCGGTTGGGTGTAGCAGCCTCCGGCCGAGCCCAGGCCAGGGCTGGGTGAGGAAGCGCTGCAGGCTTCAAGAGGCTGCAAGGCAGGCTCTGTCCTCCCTCCAGCCCCACTCCCTCACCATCCCCAGCACACTTTGACATGAGAATGTCCCACTGCAGCCTTGAGTGACACACTGAACACAGGCACCGTGGGAACTCCACACTGGGCTATGAGCAATGGACAAATGCCACCTCACCACAGAGCATCTCTTTATTAGAATTTGTATGTACATGAACCAAACTAAATTGGAAAATGTTATGATGGTGTTTGCGTAGCTGGGAAAACAGCAAAGCTTGGAACACTTCAATAACTTTTTTTTGCACAGTATTTGGAGACCTTAAAAAATGGGTACACACCTGCATGAAAATAGTAGCAAGTACACCTTCTGATCAGAAATGTGTCTGTTTTCTGACTGACCACACAGGTGCATCACCTGCATCTGAGCATGTACCTCTAGGCTGAAAAAGCTTCTTGTATCACAATTTTGAATCCTAATGTTTGTGATCCTGTTGCCCAAAAGGCTGTGGCTACATCCACAGTTACAGACACAGGACGCTTCCTGGCCTTAACACAGCAGGAAAGAGTTGCTTTCCAAAATTATCTCACAGGAGATGAGAAGGTAAGATATCCAATTATATATTAAAGTAATGATTTCATTAAAGGAATTAGAGCAATAAGACATTGTTATAAGGAAGGCTGGATTAACATAGCCTCCATCACAGGGTTTTAATTATCAATACCACAGATTTATACTTTACCACCTGGGAGATGAAATGCAAAGATGCACAAAAATAGCTTGACAAAACCCATCCTGTGATGGGAAAGGAAATGCTTTTCAGAAGAATTGCTGACTTTTGTTAAATCATCTGTCCATTCTAAATGCTTAGAAATGTGTCTGCACACAGATTGGTATCAAAATAAATAGCAGTTCAAGATAATGTATTTGCATAGGCACATCATACCCTTAGACCTTCCTAGTCACAGACAGACTCATTTCAAAACCAAACACTAAACAACTTTAGGCCTTTTTTTTATACAGAAATCCATTCATCCTAATGAAATAGACTTTTCTCATACCCCCAAAACAAAAAGTCCAAAACAAAGAAAAATTAGAAACCATTTAATTAGTCTGTATTTGATTGTTTTCATATGAAAATATTTTTTAAAACAGTCTTTCCAGAATATACATCTGAAGACACTTCAACACTGCTAATTGGAAGAAATTAACTTTGTAAATAATGGAGGTATAA
>QWTY01014272.1:8337-19318 GCA_008033365.1 Pseudorectes ferrugineus
CTTCAGGTACAGAACAGCTGCCTCCATTTTATTATCCTAACAGGATTGTGGGGAAAAAAAATCAATTAAGAAAATCCATGTCTCTAAAAGATTACTTAGGAACAAGCTCTGAGAATTGTATAAACCTTCCTTACGCTACAATGTCAGGCATAACTCAGAAGCCTGATAAAACGGGAAATGTAAGCCTGAAGAACTAAATGCAAGTGAAGCAGAATTAAACCACCTCCTGCTAAGTCTCTATTTCTTTCTCATTTCTGTAAAGCTGTAGTAGAACCCTGTTCTGCTGACATATACGGCAATGAAAGCTAGAATTGGTTATACTTGCCATTACCTACATTCCTAAAAGTTAGGTCTGACAGTCATCTAAATTATGTTAGAAGTTCAAAAATAAAAAGGTGTGTGTTGTAAAGGGTTGTGGTTGCATCTTTGAGCTTATTATAACTGTAGAGTTGGGGGTTTATGCTAATGTTGCTATTGTCTCCAGATATTCATTTTCAGGAAGGCTGGAATAATTTACTGTACCATGAACTAGCCCTGACTTGCCAGATTTACTTCTTTTCAAGCAGGGCTTGTTCTTGACGTACACAATGTTTTCTGTTGCTACATATTTGAACAAGAAAATGTGTAAAGATGTGTTTCTGCAGAACCATGATCAATCAGTAGTAAAGTGATGAACAACCATTCCAGGCAGTTTGCCCACAAATAAGTTTCCTCTCCACTTAAATAAGAGACAGTTAGGGGGTTATTTGCAGATAGAGTTTATGTGTATTCATAAGCCAAACCAAATGGTTACGTACTTCAGAGAAAATTACAACTGATATTGATTAACATTATACTTACCTCTCCTACATTACTATTTCTCTTATGTCATGACCTGAGCTGACTGTTTTCAAAGATTTTCAATTAAATGCAACTTGACTTCTTCAGCATCTGAGAGACCAACGTCTGAACACCCTTATTACGTAGCTTACAAACACTTTATTGCTAGTGCAGTAATGTGCCACGAGCTGATGGTTATAGCTCTAACATGAGAAAGGGCATACGGTTCCTGTCAGACTACTCTGTTTATTTCATCCTTACAGCTGTTGTGGAAGCAAACAGAAATTTTAGGTAGAACTCTCAAAACTTGAATTGGTTTCTGTACGCATACCTGTTTATGCTAAAAGCTTTCATTTAAACAAATACCTTAGTGCAGCTGGCACAACCAAAAGCAACTGAGAGTCATTCACCATTTGTTTTCCCTTTCATTATACGACTACTCAGTGATCTTTCGCACAAATGCAGCAGTGCTTTGAGACGTGCTATGACAGCATACAAAGTGTTAGTGCCTGATCCTGAGGACTTTCAGAAAGAAAAGATTAAAACCTTCTGTAACGGTTTCCCTGAGGGCCTGATGAAAAAGCCACATCTAACATTATCACCAAAGTTCACTGGGGCTCCAACCAGTGCTCAATAAAACTAGATGCTGTGCTAAGTAACAACACTTGCCTCAACTTTCTCTGCTCTTAAGTTGGGTCCCCATTCCTACCAGGAGCACAGCCCATGATCAGATGGGAAGCCTGGGGCTACTTAAAGAAAACATTCATTCTCGTCAGCTCTCTGACAGCTTTTAAACAAGCAGATTAAAACTGCTTCCAACTTCTGAACATTAGAAATGGTCTCAGCAAAAACAGATCTGTAAGGCACAGAAGGCTGCCGGCAGTGAGAAACAAGTTGAATCAATGAAATTTACTGCCTCGCCATCTGATGGAAGATAACACGTCTCTTCAGACTGTAGCAAATATATGCAAATATGTTTTGTTCTAGCAAAATATTTATTTCATCACATCTGGAAAGATTATAGCATTGTTCCTTTCCTTACCAGCAAATAAAACCAGCAGCCTGGTAGTACAGGCAGAGTAGATTCATGCCTGGAGTACCAGCTTATGGAGTCCTGCAATTTCATCCAAATCTATGCTTTCAGTTTTTGATCACCAAACATAGCAATGCATACCCCAATGCGCAGAAAGCCTAATTCAATTGCTTTGGCAAACACATATCTCTTCTTCTCTGTGCCTGGGTTGTAACCTCAGGCCCACTGCTAGACCCACAGGACAGGCATGTCTCCCAAAAGGGAGCTGTACACCCTGCATGGGTTCAGCCAACACTGCTGCTCTTCGATTCATACACTGCGTTTATCTACAGTAAAGCCTGCTTGCTATTGCTCCCAACACCACGCTGCAGGGGCATTTGGAAACATGGAAGGGCTTCACAGCTTGGTGTACAATCAAGTTTTAGGACAAAATGCTCTTAAAAATTGCGTGTGCCCATCAAGATTCTGGGTGCATTTGTCATCAGCACATATCTAGCAACCAAACACATCCTATGAAAACACATCTATGCCCAGACAGGAGTATTAATAACCAGGAGGAATAACTGTGCTTCACATTTCTATTAGCAATGTATTAACTTGCTGTAAATATTAACTTTGCTGTAGTTTAGACAGCTAAATGCAAATTAATGGAAAGCTTATGGGAACATAAAGAGACTATGCTCTTAATGATCTTCTTAATACTATCTTTCAGCATACCAGTGGGAATTGTGGAGAGATGCATTGTGAGATATTATTTCTAGTGTCATTAGAGCCTTAAGACACACAGATAAAAGTATAAGATGACATAAGTATGCATAAGGAGGATTTTAGTGACTCTTAATAACTCCTTAATCATAAAAGTGTTTCTAATACAATTGTTTCCAGCATGTAATTTAAATTTAATGTTTAACAGGAATAGAAGTAATGAACCAGTTTTATTAGGATTTCTTATTAGAATACCTCAGTTCTGCAAATTAGCAGAAGCTAATATTTCAGTATCATACACTGCCATGGTAGAAGATGAATGGTTAGAAGACAAACAGCAATGATTCTTTGTTCAGCCATGTTTTGTGAGAGAAATCAAGCACCTTTTCTAATATACACCACTTAAAAGCATTGAGAGTGAAGAAAGAAGAAAATCCCCATTTATAAATTACTAGGGGAAAAGCAGCTGAGAAACTTTATATGGTAAGACAAAATATGTATCCTAGCTATAAGGGAGACCATTTTCTTTTTGCAAAAGAGACAATTGTTCTAGACAAGAGTGGGATACATCTTCTCTAAGTAAATTAAATGCTTCCTTTTTAAGTTACTTCTAAATTGAACCAGAACAATCTGGCAAAGTTCCACCTGATAATGTGCAAGCTCAAAACAGTAGCCCCTGAGATCACCTAGATTTCCTAAATTTAGACCTGTCCCATGCAAGAGTTTTGTGACAAGGTTCAGCCCTTACACCACAAAAGTATGATGAAAGACATGCTCTGTGTCATCAGCAACAAACTCTACAGCTACAAAAAGGCCTCAGGTAACCAACAGGCTTCCTCACAATGCTATTATAGATATAATTCATTAGCTTAGAAGAGAAAATCTTACATCATTTTTGCCTCTTTTTGAGAATTGAAGCTAGTTAGAACTATGCAAACAAAATAACCCCAAGCTCCATCGCTTGCACTGACTGGTGGGGTACATGGGGAATATACCAAGAGACCTTTTAAATCACAAATTCCAGGTTCAGTTAGGTCTATGAAGCAAACAAGTCAAAAGTTCCCAGTGGCAATGACCAGTCTGTCAGCTATGCTTCCTGTATCTCTTCTGGAAAGCAGAGTTTCAAAAGCCTCCATCTCAGGCATTAGAAAGAAATCCATAAGCACTCATTCAACATACCTGGGTGGGGACAGAGAGGATACTGTTTATGAATGCCAAGAAACAACCCAAAAAAGAACTGTCTCAGAAACATGAATACCAAAGCTATGTAGCACCCACTGCCCTGCCATAGGCATGCATGGACCTTGCTACCTCTTTTTTTTTAGGAAGGAAAAAAGCTTAGTACTATTTGTGGGGCAAGTCATCAAAGGTATCAACCTCTTTCCAAGAAACCACTCAACTTTTCCCTTTGTTCAATCTAATCTCTGTGTGCAAACAACAACTTTCCACACCAGTGCTGCCATACAAATCCTGCTGGACTGTGCAAACTGGAGCCTCAGTCAGGATTTAAGTGCAAGCACCACAAAAAAAAGTGAGCCTCCTTCCAGGTGCCCACCAAGGCCTTGCTGCAACACTTCTCACAGGGGAGCACAGACTTCTCAACTCTCACACCCCCTGCCAAACACCACTGCAGATCAAGTAGGTCTGCCCCTCTCATGACACAGTTCTCTGCAGAGCTCCCATTTGATCCCAGCCTTCCCTTACTCAAAGCACAAACCATAAAATTCCTGCTCTCAGTTTGGTTCCTCCAGCTCCCCGTTCCCTCTCTCAGTTCACATGGATTGTGATTTTCTTGCAGCCAAGCACTAACTCCACTACTTGAGATTTCTTCTATCCTAGATCTTTCCTGCCCACCTCCTCAGCTGCCTCCACAGATTCCTCACACCCCTAGGCACAGCTGAGAGCTAACTAGGTACTCAGGCTCCATTAAGCTTCCTTCCTGCTAATTCAGGGTTATACCTCTGCAGTGAGCCAATCCCACAACTTCCCATCTCTATGGTGAAAAGAAGGACAGACTTCAACCCCTGATGAGTACAAAAGACATTAAGGAGTTTTGGGTTGCATTTTACTTGGAAGAAGGCAGGAAACAGACTGCTTTCTGCCATTACAAAGATTTGCAGTGGTTTCAGAAAAACTGTTTGTTTTGCTTTGAGATGGACCTTTATGCTTTAAAAACCTACAGGAATAAAATGAGATAGACCTGCTCATTCCAGAAGAATAAATAGTTTTAGTTGTTCAGCTAAGATCAAAGAGACTCTATTCAAACTGATTTTGACCTCTGTCCCTTAGATTTCAGATGAGTGTCCCAGTTGTTTGGGTATGCTTACACACATGACGTACTCACTTTTGACTAGGAATGCCATTTACACTGGAGAAGTTTCCAGTGAACAAGAACGTTCTTGTGGAAACTGCTGAGTTACCATACTAGCCCTTCCTATAAACAAACAAAACCACTTCCCTCCCCAACAAAACATGGAGATTTATGCCTTAAATGCTGCAAAACCAAACACAGAGTACTCTTGCCACCACATGTCCAAGTTCAGGAACAGCAGTGAGGAGCTGCTCCTCAACCCAGTATGGAAGTACACAATTGAATGGCCCAATTCTTAATTTTTGCATGTAAAGAGCGTAACCTCTACAGCCTGATGGTTAGATCTGCACAAAAGAGGACACATGGATTTCAGTCCTTCTTTTGGCAATTATCCTATGTCAACTGTTCATAAGAACCAAGCTCCCTCACCTTCCCTTTCCTTTGGGAGTCCTCTCACCAGCAAGTGAAACACTCTTCCTGATCCAAAGCATACTTAATCATTTCATGCAAAATTTCAGTAAAGGGAATTTAGTAAGCAGAATACTTGGACATTTTATAGCCTGTCAATTAGCACATTGCATTTGGAATTCCTGCAGGCAGTAAATTAAATGGACTTTGTGCACCTACTGCCTGCATTAATGCTCTAATCATTAAGCCCTTGGATAAACAAGGAGAGGGTACAGGTCACTCTTGCCTTTTTACTAGTCTAATAAATAAAGCTTTTCTATGTCAATTTCATTTTAAACACAAACAAAAAATATGTGTAGCAAGTCAACCCAGCAAGCAGCAAAACTTTTTCTCTACCCTTTCTGTACCTGACCCTTCAGACCACTGTGTAGGAATGTGCCTGTGTCACATAGGGTCACCTGGATACCCACACCCACTGAATATCCATCCCTTCCAGAGACACTTGTCTTTAGACCACCCACTTCTTTTTCTAGACTGGTATCAAAATGACACACTTAAGTAAAAATCAGACACCCACAGATTGGTTTATTAAGTATTCTGGCTGTTCTCCCAGGCCTATAGAATACCCTTTGCTCCGTATTTCCTCTCTTAAAAAGTACCACTGTTCGTGAGCTACTGTGTTTTGCATGGACCCTGTGCTCATTAAGTCCAGAATGGTGACAGGATTAATTTCCAGTTATGAAGGAGTTACGTCATTGTTGAACCTCATTGGGACCTATACAGGTGAGAGAGCTCTCCAGCACTACCAAGTCTGAGACACCTCCTTTGGGCATGGCACACGGTCTGTGGGAACTTTATTATCAGAGAAGCAGCGCTTGTGGGTTACTGATCCTTCAGTGCAAAATTTCAGTTGAGTGCAAGTTTTAACATCACATACATAAATATCACTTAAATCCATTTGTAGAACTAATCTTTGGGCCTTTAACAAAAACCCCAAAACTTAACCTCAGCATGTATATTTCTTTTTTTGCTTCTCTTTTGCTTTTTGTTTCTCTTTCCCATCTCACCTGGGAATTAAAAGAGCCAACCAATTTACAACAGGGCTGCAAACCACAGTTTGGAAATAAAAAAGACAGAAGACCAATTTGCTTAATATCTACCCTACTTGAATGAACCCCAAATTTGTTCAGCATTTATCCTTAAAGCATGCTTGACAATGGGACAACACGATGCTGAAATGCTCAAAGGCAAAATTGTTCTGAGATAATCGGTTTATGCTCATTCCCAGAGTGTGCCATTCATTGTGTGCCCAGTACAAACTCCCTTCCTGTGCTGAAGGACAGAAGGGCTCTGGAGGTTTACTGGTTGTGACTGGAAGTCTCACTCTATACCATGATGTAAGCTAGCAAATCTATAATGAATCCATGCCAGTGAATTACAGTGCAGGATAAAATAAAAAACAATGCAGACTATAAATTCATAGGATAGCTGCTTCCCAGATACTGAAAATATGGGCTAAATGCTAGTTTCAAATCTGTGCAGCAGGCTCCTTGACTAACACTTGGCTCTCAATAAAGAGATTACTGTAGGATTAAGCCTTACCTTGGGAGGTAGAAAAGAAACAAATCTCTAATTATCTCTACTCTTGTACTCTGGCCATGATTTCTCTTTCTCTGGGGAAAAATAAGCTTTGTATTGTCTAAAGTTTAATGTGTGTATTCTTTCAGTTTATTTTAATATATTTTTAAGTATTAATAGGATAACGTCTAACTTTTATCTTCTAGTTTTTACATGTACTTTCTAATAGGAATATTTTTTGTGATTGTTCTTGCAGCATATACACATGTTCATGCTAAAAAGCCCTTTTATAAATATTTTACTCTGTAACCTGAAATTCCCTATGGTATGGCCTAAACCACTTGAACCACTGCAGGAGAAGGAATTTTGGATTTGCAATCAAACAGTTTATTTTTTGTTACTATTTAACTAAACTATTGACAAATATTTGCAAGGCAAACTGTCTCTGTTAATGACTAAACACCATCAAGAACAGAAATAACCTTCCTCATTTAGAGCGGAATGCCATCCAAGAGGCAAAACTTACTATCTAGTTCTTCCTCCTAGGGGCAAAGTTAAAGCTGGAATAACTGAGGAAAAAACCCACAGAAGTCTTGATCTAGAAAAATAAAATCATGGCTCTGCTGAGTGAAGAGGGGAGGAAACTGAAGGACCTGCTTTCCAATAATGTGAGAGAAAACGCAGTATGTGATTCTGAGGGAGAAAATGAGAAGTCAATGTCAGGCTGGAATTGCAGTTTAAAATAACATTAGAAAAACACATGAGATAGTGCTTTTGGTTGATTTTGTGAAGAGGACAGAGAAATGCAGAGAAAAAAATATAGAGAAATGAGGAAAACTAACGAGACATCACAGGGAGGTACAGGAAGATAGTAAGGAAAAAGCATCAAGAAGATGTGAGAGAGAAACATGGAGTGTTGCATGAGACAGATAACCAGATGCTACACATGCAGAAGAAGTCAGAATCACCAGGAAAACTCAATGAGCTACACTAAAAAAACAGAAGCTAGAAAAGGAAAAAAAACAACATGAAAAATAAAGAAAACCCTAAGTTATCATTTTCTCATTTGTACTAAACCTAATCTAATTACACAGAATATTGTTTGATTTAGAGGAAGTCAGGAAGGTTCTACAAAATCTTCTGCTTTTTTCCCCTGGAAAAATCCAAATCACAATTTTCCTGAAATGTTTCTATTCTGTTAGGAAAAGTAGAACAAAATCTGTTATGCTGCGTTAAACTGAATTGATGTTTAGTTTGCCTAACTAATCAATCCCCTTATCTGGGGTTAATCTATAACCAAGCTTCTCCTGGGTGAATTGTTGTAGGGTTTCTGGGAAGTTATTGTTCAACTACCACATTCTATTCCATGGAATAGCTTTCCCAAGGAGGATTGCAGCTTTCCATCTGCCAAAACTGTTACATTATGCAGTACCTGCAGGAAAACCAGTATGTCATGGGAGACATCACCTAAACAGACACCTAGTCTAGAGATGAAAATAGGAATAGGCCACAGAACAGTTTCTTTCATAGATGTCCCCATTCCCACTTGTAGTCACTATTTGCTTCCAGTCCACAGCCTTATTATGGTTTTCTATTTCCTACTCTCACCTCCTTTCACACCCAAGGATATTTTTTCTAGGCTCCATGCTCTTACTTCTACTACACCTCCACATTTCCGCCACCTTCTCTCTGTTCCCTCCTTTATTTACTAGACATTGTCTGCTAGGCAGCCTGGCATGTCTGCAATGAAAAGTAATATGCTCTCCTTGGCATTTTGGGCACATCAGCCTGTCCAGGAATCTTCATTCTCAAATGGTTGTCACTCAGACCCTTTTCATGAGCCCACAAAACAGGCCTCTTAGCTGATGCTAGTTAAAGGGTCAATGGAATATGTGAGTAAAACATTAAGTCCTTGGTGTATGCTGAGACAGAGCATGCATTTTTATAGAGTTAAAAAAAAAACCCCAACATTTTTTAATTAGGTGTTGAGATGTATATGCCCAGGAGTGTAACACGTATGTATATCTGATAGGTGTGTTGATGATAAATGCTTTCAGCTTCCGCTGGTTTTTGCCTTGACCCTAGGACTTGCTACAGAAGTAAACAGATTTCCAAAAATCTATTACAAAAAATACAGCAAGACAGTTGAATTTAACACATACAAAAGAAATTAGTATTGGATCACAGATCAATTGTAACTAGATTTCTTCTGTTTTGTTTTGTTTTTTTTAAAGACAGCAACTTCATGTATTTTACAAACTAAAGAAGCTTATATGCAAAATTAACTGCTATGTATTGCAAATGTAGAAGTCATTTTAGCCCTTCCTTCTGGAATCAACTAACCTTGCAGGAAAAACATTTTCAAAGCTTCCCTCCAAAGAACATTTGTGTCTGAATTATGAGAGACCTAAAGGATGAACTAGTCAAATGTTCTCCAAATCCTGAGCAAATCAGCTTTGTGTTGGAGAGGAGCTGCCTTCCACCCCCACGAAGGAATTTCAAAGGTGTGAGTTACTCAGTGTATTTTTCAACAGAAATGACAGATGTTCTCAAGTTTCTCCAAGCTGTGACTCCAACTGTTGTGCTGAAAAAAGTCATGACCTAGCTCCTACAAACATATTAAAACTGATTTTTTTCACTTTAAATTTTATTAGCCAGTTGCTTTGCCTATTTATACCTTTAAACATGATGATTTCAACGACAAAGGGACTCATCACACACTAATTGAAACCAATGTCAGCACTCCAACTGAGTGCCAGAGTCCTTTACAAACACTGGCAAGCATACTCAATGAACTCATGTTTTTAAAAAGTCCAATCTTTGCATCAATTCTAATGTCTTGTGGTATTCAGAATGTGCACTCACAGCCCAGAAAGCCAAACGTGTCCTAGGCTGCATCAAAAGCAGCATGGCCAGCAGGGCGAGAGAGGTGATTCTGCCCCTCTGCTCTGCTCTGCTCTGGTGAGACACCAAGACCCCACGTGGAATGCTGCATGCAGCCCTGGGGTCCCCAGCACAGGAAGGACATCAACCTGTTGGAGTGAGTCCAGAGGAGAACACCAAGATGATTAGAGGAATGAAGCACATCTCCTACAAGGAAAGGCTGAGAGAATTGAGATTGTTCAGCCTGGAGAACAGAAGGCTCTGGGGACACCTACTTGCAGCCTTCCAGTACCTGAAGGGGGCCTACAAGAAAGCCAGAGACCTTTTCCATGGGCATGTAATGACAGGACAAGGGGGAATGGCTTTAAACTGAGAGAGGCTAGGTTTAAATTAGATATTAGGAAAAAATTCTTTACTGTGAGGGTGGTGAGACACTGGAACAGGTTGCCCTGAGCAGTTGTGGATGACCCATCCCTGGAAGTATTCAAGATCAGGTTGGGTGAGGCTTGGAGCAACCTGGTCTAGCGGAAGATGTCCCTGCCCATGGCAGGGGGGTTGGAACTAGATGATCTTTAAGGTCCCTTGCAACCCAAACCATTCTAGGATTCTATGATTCTATGATAAATTGGTCCATATATTCAGAACTTGTTACGGACAGGTTGATAGACAAGGAGCATGAAACCAGGTAACATAGTAGTATTGCACAAAATTGATGCAGCCCATTCTGTATACATTAAAACTGCCTGACTGACAGACCCTAGAAAGTAATTACCATGGTGAAATCATTAACTAGTACTGTGTTAACTCTGGGGAGCTCTGCAAACAAAGATTCTCTTTTAGTTTGTCAGAGACACAAGAGAATAGTATCTTTCTGTTCAGGATTTATGGGCTGAAATACTAAAAGAGTTTGTTATCCAAGTCAGACAAGCCTATAACAGTAAAGCCTTCACTTAAAAGCTCTGTTGATAACACTAGTCACTTGTTACAGACATATTCATAATCCCAAGAAACTTTCTTAAACACAATTCAGGTTGCACTTCGTTACTTCAGGAGATATCAGATGATTACAAGCCACTAATAAGTATATTTAATTCTGTCTCTCTCATAGCAAATTGCACCATTTTTAGTTTAATAAAGTTAAATACACAACGCCTGTCTTCTTACAGTATTGTCTCAATCAAAATATACTTTTGAAGAAAATGAAAGGTTTTGACTGCTGCCAATTGAACAGATCTTATAAAAAG
>QWTY01014273.1:0-19082 GCA_008033365.1 Pseudorectes ferrugineus
TATATATATATATATTTATACATTGGTTATCTGACTAAAAGGTAACCAGATTAACAAGAAAGACATTGTGAGGATCAATGATTGCCAGAGGAACCAAGAAACCTAATCTATGAAGGACAGAGTACTCTGACTCTTCACTCTTAAGAAAATAATGAAGAATGATCAGGCCATTGTCTCAGAGTTAAAGTCACCAAAAAGTCATGGGAATGTGTGCTTAGCCTCTCTGCTGATTCTGTCTGGGCACATGTAGCCAAAGCAATTTTCTGTCTACTGGGCTGTGACAGGAGGACTCCCCACTGTGGGACTGGATGCTGGTCAAATGTGTCTACCCCAACACTGTACATATGTTTTTAAGTAGGTTGATATACACACACATTGCTCTCTAGTTCTTAATACATGTGGCTTTTTATGAGTAGGAATTTGCGTGTATGTGCACACGTGATACTCTCATAGAATAGTCGCCAAACCTTTTGAAGGATTTACAGCACAGAAAGTTTGCAAACAAATACATGAGAAAGAAATAATATTACATAATTTTAAGATATACGTCATGAAAGCATCTAAAAAACATAAAAAAAGGACAAGTTGAATTTTTGGCTCATAAAACAAGCATTTATACAAGTTAGATGTTTTCTGCTGCTCTTCGAATCGTCAACATTTTTTCTACCAAAGAAGAATATTTTTTCTACCAAACAACATTTCACATAGCCCATAATGGACCATCACTGTTTAGAAATTAGTATGATTCTAGAAGATGAATCAGAACACAAGAACCTTATTGTCTTATTTGTCTCATGGCCCTAGCCTGGTACCTTTTCTCTTCTGGCTTCGTGGATAGTGGATTCCTGTCAGAAAAGAGACATATCTTCAGCAGGAAAAGATTTCTTTCTGTGTCCTGAGACACCGTGGGTATTGTGTTCTACGGGCATGCACTTTTCAGACTGAGGGACAAATGCTTTAATCATGAGCTTATTATGCAAAAAAAAAAAAAAAAAAAAAAGGGTGGCCATCTCCACTTTTAATGAGTTTCAGTGCAATCATATTTGCGTTCATCATGCTTAGAGTAGTAGTAGTGATTTAGGATATACTGGAGATGCAATCAATGTCTAAGAAAGTCTCTAACTAAATATAGATTGCAATTGAGTGTGAGAGTGAAATAGGCTCCTCAGGAGGAGGAAAATGCAATAATACTCATCATTAGGGTTCTTGAAGGACCTTTACACTTACCAAAGGAAGACCTCAGAATTTTTTAATGCCTTCAGTGTCTGACAGGAAGACTGAATTTCTATCTGAAATCCTGGGATCTCAATTCTGCCTAAATTCCAACTCGAGAGAAATACAGGACATTTCAATTTTTCCATCTTATTTAAATGTAAATGCTCATACTAAAATGTGATATTTGTCATACCCCTTTGATACACAAACTTTAAGCTTTTATGCTAATTAAATTAACCTTTGTCATCTTCATTAAATAATATTAGAGATTTTTTAAATAGCTGTAAACCTCAATAGAAAGGAGTAAAATGACAATATGCAATAGAAAATAATCAGTGAATTTTCTGAATATCACAAAGATAAGAAAGGAGTTCAAATAGGTCTTCAAAGAAGAAAGACATGATGATAATATGGTAAAATTTTCAGCAGTTTGAAAGATTTCTTTTGGGATTATCTAAGAGCTGATGCTTTCTTTACATCTATGAAGTATTCATACTGAAAGTAATGTCAGGAAATAGTTTGTAGACATATTTAAAGAAAGAATAAAAATAAATCAGACACAAAATGTCTTGCTTTTCTGACAGTTTTTTGCTGGGTTTTTGTTTTGTTTTGTATGCAGGTCTATTGTGACTGCAGAATTTCTGGAGGAGTGATTATTCCTATATATTCCTGTAATATCAAGAAAGGCAAAAAGAGATTCCCTCCTTGGTATGAGTTTCTAAGGGATTTTTTAATAAAACAGAGCACATACAACAAAAATACTTAAATATAATAACTTAACTCTTACAGGTCATAAAGCTTGCACTCCTCATTCCATTCTTGCTATAAACAGTCACTGCAGCAGCAGCTTGCAAAGAGCATTCTCACCTGATGGATTGGAACTTTCTCTTGAGAATTACAGGACTTTCTCCATTAAGCCAAACTCATCTCTGATTTGCAATCTGCATATCTCATTGAAGATGGCAAGATTATTAGAGCTATATATGAAGAGTAGATGAGTGTTAAATTTGTCCCACTGTTTAATATTCAGTTTGAAAAAGGTAAGAAGGATGAATTTTTAGATAAATTAGTTTCAGTTCACCTTTGCACAGAATTAATGACCATAATGGAGATACCAGTGTTATTTTTCGATCAGCCTGCCTTATTAAGATAATGAAAAGTGTTCATATATCCAGTTTTACTCACAAAGAAGCAAATCTGGAATGATACAGTTGTTTTGGCCTCTAAGGAAAGGCACATCAAATCAAATCAAAGATCTAGTTTTGATCTTGGAGAACAACTTTCCAGAATTCCATTAGTTGCTCTTACAGGGAGCAAAGGTCTTTGAAGTCCCCTTTTCCATCTTCTCTTGGGATCAGAAACTAACCATCACATACCTATTTATCTTTCTTGCTGATAATATGTCATCTCTTTTCATAACTTTCTGTTTCTTCTCACCTATTTCATCCCCTTTTTCAAACCTGCTTTTCTCTAAATGCAGTGACCTTTTTCCTCCCCCCTAAATTCTTTCTTAGATAGGTCTCACTTCCCATTATTTCTTTCTTCTAACTGTCATCTGTGCTTCCCAGCTCTTCATTTCCCATAATAATGATAAACACCCTAAAATGCAGCAAAAAGGCATCTTAAATCATCAGACCCTATTTCGTTGTTGTTTTTTTTTTTTTACAGATGTTTTCAACACTGTGATCTCTAGGCATATGTAGAAATAGGTTGAGTTATGAAGAAAATTACTCTTGTATCTTTGTTTTGGGAGGTGGGTTATCCACTATCCTGAAGCAGAACAATGAATACGTCCTGTCATCATGGAACCCCATTAATTACTGCACACTGACTTCTACATGGCAAGAAAAATAGTGTCTGTTTCTTTTGGCATAATAGTGAGTTTTTAACATTGTGAAATAAACAAACAAAACTTTCCCTGACCTCAATTTCTTTTTTTTTCTTTTTATTTTTTTAAGATCTTTTGTATATCTTAAAGCAAATATCTAAAAAAAAAATTATTTTTCAAGAAACAAAAAAAAATAAAGTTTGTTCAAATGTTTAAAAATTTTATTAAATACATTGTCCCAAGATTTGGATGATGGTGCAGGTTGTACCCTCCAGTAAGTTTGCTGATGACACGTTGGGAGGGAGGAGTGGCTGATACACCATAGAGTCATGCTGCCATCCAGAGGGGCCAGAACAGCCTGGAGAAATGGGCTGACAGGAACCAGAAGAACTAAGTCCTGCACACTTATTATCTGTCTTTTAAGCCCTGTCTCACAGTTAGGGGTAGAAGAAGAAGGAAAAGAGGAGGAATGAAGCATTAGACTGTACATTATATCAAAGGACCTGACATATGATTCAATACCAATATTATTGAAATGTACATTGAAACACAGTTTGCAGCTCCTGAAAAACTTTCTTGTTCCTCCAGACAGAAAGGCATGAAGAAATGTATAGGTACATGCCTGTCTGTACGTTAATTGTGACATTTAAATTCTTCACAGAGACTAAGTTTTGTTTGGGGACCCTCATCCCTAGGGAATGAGTTCCCATGCCCACCAACCATCTGGGCTGCAAATTTAATCAGACTACAAATCTTGCAAATTAATGGGCCTAGGCCTTTAGTTCAAGCAAGAGGAACTCATGATCTTAACTTTGTGATGTTGAGGCATATTAATTATTATCTTGCTTCTAGAATACATACAGCACTGCCAATTATTTACCCCAATCAAACTACCCAATTTAGCTGCCTTTGTTCATGAAAAGTTTCTAATTAGGAAGAGACCTTTTGCAACTACTACTAGTTTTGTGGGTCTTTTAAAAATTATTTTAATATTTAAAATAGCAAAATACATTTCCTGATGGAATGTTTTGGTAGTTATTATAGATTTTTTGTTATGCATATACACACATATTCATATAATGACTCATACAATTATCTTTATTAGGACCAAAATGCATTTTTATTAAGGACCTAATGAACTTTTCATTAAACAAACATTTTTTTCTTTTGGTTTAATATAAAAGACTAACATAAATCCGTAAATTAATAAATTGTCATAAAGCAGGTTATCTCTGGTATTGGGAAAACAGTCCTTTTTTACAACCTTTAATCATAATGAGATTTAATACCAGTTTTCTAAAATATGGTAACTCGTGCATATTCATCAAAGACATACAAAATAGAATTCTTAACATATAGTAATATATAACATATAGCACCTAAGGAAACATAAAATCATATTTATAATGAAACTTACAATTTAGTCTCTCTCTCTTTGCAGCTAGTCACTTTGAAGATGATGAATCAGGCTATTTTAATGCACATACTTAGCTGTTATTTTCAGCTGCAGACCTGAACTCAGAGGTAACTTGCATTATTTCTCAGTCTTCTTGTCTTACTATCACCAAAACCAATTTAGGCTACATCAGTTGTAACTGGGCAAATAATGACAAAAAATGTCAGATTTTTTTTATTTGGGGAGGTGACAGAGATAATTTCTTCTGTAGTTTTGTGAACTACAACTATACTTCAGACCAGAAGTACATGAAAATGTCTGAGTAAAACTCTTTTTCTCCTGAAAAATGTAGTTTTTACAAAATGAAAACTAAGTCTTTCAAATACGTATAGACTTATTTATATCAGGAAAAAAAATAATGCCCCCACAAAACAAAACAAAATAAAACAAAACCCCACATCTAACATTCAGTATTTTTAGGAATGTGTTTTGTTTTGGTTTTTTAAATTTTATTTCCAAGAATATTCAAATAGCCAGGACAAAAAAAAAAGAGTCTCCTTAGATGTAAGGAAAACAAAAAAAAAGGGTTTTCTTAGATGTAAAGAGAAAAACAAACAAACAAAAATCCACAAAGCATTTTTCTCTAGTCTTTTCACTGAAATTTTGATTAAATTTTGTCTTTGTCTGGCTTGAAATAAATTGGGAAGTGCAATTTTTAAATTTTTTAAAAATAAATTCAGCTTTGACACTAATTTTGCTGGAGGCAGTGATAAGTAGCCAAGCTTCTGGCTTCCTACTTCCCCAAGTCAGCTTCTGACTGTTGTCATAGTTACAGAGATATTTGCACCTGTGAACTTGTTCATCTCGCTGAATGAAACCCCTCAAGTAGCTGGTCTTTACTTTCCTCACACAGAAAGATTAACTTTAAAAAAAAAAATCTTCAGCAATGCTAACCACTTATTTTTGGCTATACTGGTTGGATTCACTTTTTTCATTTAGCAACCTGAGAGTTGTTGCATTTCAACTGACACTTATTACAAATCTAGTAATTTTATCCTCTTTATCCACTTTTCCAAGTATTAAAACAAATAAATAAATAGGAAGATTTGTTACAGGAGTTTTATTCTGTACACTGCCTCCTTCAGAATGCCCCTTGTCAATGCCAGAGCAAGTCAGACACAATTTAGTATCATAAAGAAAGAGGTTTATTTTTCTGCTCCAGACTGCTTTGATCAGGGGCAGGTCTGCCTGGTGGGATGATTCCTGAACAGCTCCAATCATGTGATTTGCTTCACCTTTTTCTCACTTGCTCTCCTTTCTGTAACAAAAATCTATCTGAATTTTAGTCTTTCTATGGACCTCAAGTTTGTTGATATTATGGTCTACTAGAGACCCCTGTGATCTAGGACCATTTTATTTTATCTTTCAAAATTATTTGCTCAAAATGACTTCCTGATCCTTCTCTGCCACATTTTTTATGATAGAATTTATTTAAATTCTTGCATAATTTTACTTTCAGTGTAATCATATACAGTACTGAAGTACTTTCACTCTGTTTCAGTTGTATCAGTAGAAAAATCAGAGTTCATGAACATTTTCTAGAGTAACAGATTTCTTGATAATTCTCTAAGTGCTAGCAGGTTTCTTAGGGTTTATCTTCAGTAATCTACTAATAGCTGTAATAAACAGGAAGAGTAGTAAGGACAGAATGCATTTCCAGGTTGTAACCAGTTGTAGATTTCCTCTTGCAACATATAGGCTTGGCTCAGCTATCTAAGTCTGGGGTACTCCATCTGGCTTTTGACTGTCACTCCTCAAGTATGTCTCCCGGAGCTGCCAGCAACACAAACAAGACTTGGGTATTTTAGGGAGCACAAATTATCTCATTTTAGTCTGTAAATTAAGCCCACTATACTAGATAAGAGGGCAAAATATGCGTGCCCAATCAATGCCATTTGACATATGTCTGGGCATTTCTTTAACCCCTGCTTTTTTGTGTCTTGTCCAATAATTCTTCAAACTTTTATGTAAGCATAAACATGAGAAAGGTTCAAACATTAGATCCTGTATAAGCTCAGTTGTATTAAAAGCTGACTCTCTGTCCCTGGGGCTGGTGACTACAGCAATTGTTGTTCCTAGTTCCTAGTCACGCTTCTGAGATATCTGAAGACTGGTAGCTTACTAATATATGCAATTTGTTTCCTTTATATTAATTTTAAATATCTTCAGTGAGAAAAAGAAAACCCAAACAAAACTCTGTAAACTCTTGGGGTTAAGTTGTCCTCATCAAATGAGAATTTAAACACTACAAACCTAAAACGTGAATGTCACGCTGTGTAGTTATTCACAGGGTTGGTGATAATAGAAGTGTTCATATTTTTGTAGCTGAAAGATGCACTGTTTGATTTCTAGCAGAGATAACTCTCATCAAAGTAATTTCTAACTTTCTATCCCTATATACAAATGCAATTTATAACACACTATATATTGCATGTCAAATATTTCCTTGTCAGAAATCATCCTTTGAGTGCATTTGCTTTGCAGGATTCAGTGTTTCAGTTATGCATATCTCTCAAACTCATCTTTATTTTTATTCATTTTACCTTAAATTTCCCTTTTCCTTTCTCTTCCATATTTCTTTTTGCCCAGTATATGTGGTTTCTTTCAGTGATTTAATAGTATCCTGGCATGGCGACGTGTTGGTAAGATGGCATTTCAGAAAGTGTAAGAGAAGGCACCAAGTGAGGAATCAGATAAGACATTTCATCAGTTTTGCATTCCAGGCCTCCATAAAATATTTTTTCTACCATAAAAACAAATCCAAGGTTTGAGTCGGTGAAAACTCTCTTCTGTTCCCCTTCAAAAAACCCAAGGAAAATAAGGAAAATTGTTTGCTGTTATATATACTTGAACATTTCTGTTGTACTTTTCAAGCTATCAAAAAATTTCTTCATACAGTTTTGGCCTTCAAGAAATTCCCAAAGCTAGTCATTTGCCCAGCTGTACATTACCATTACTATGTGCTTTCCTGATGGAGATTATACGTGCACTGATGGAACATAATGTTCTATAACATGACATAAAGCAATAATAGCATGCAATATAATCCTTGTTATATCTTTAATAATGAGATAAAACTAAATTACAGCATTTGATTTTGCTGACTTAATTTCAGATGCTCATCTTTTACAGGAAACCTAATCTATGCCAGAAGTGGTCATTGAGGATCATCAGCAGTGCAACTAAAATATAGAAAATAGAGTTCAATTATATCCAACCGTTAAAACTGAATTTAAGGACTGAAAGCTCATTTGCACAGAATACTGTCATTTTTCACCTTGTAAGTTTAAATATGCTTGCACAGTCTTTGATAGATTCTCCCACAGCAAACAGAATACTTGCATACAATTCACCCTTGAGAATCTCATCAGCTTTTAAGTGATTTTTGCACATTTCCTGAATATCATGGCATTGTTTAAAAAGCAATTTTAGATATCACAGGATTAAAAATAACTTCACAGGACTTTATATTTGTTTTCCTCCCTGCACATCTCTCATTTGTTATTATTTGTTTGTTTATTGTATTACAAAAATTTATTCAAACTCCAATAATGAAAGGGATCTATTGTGTAAACATTGTACAAATACATACTTAGGAAGAGCCACTACATAAAGATTTTGCTATGGTAAAGACCAAATGACTCTGCCAGCAGTTATTAATGTTTCTTGATATTCCACCATAAGACCCTGTAACTTGAGGGTTTTGGGTTCTTTATTGTTTCACTTGGCCTGAAGTCCTGCAAACTGAACTTTATGTTCAAAATTTATCTTTTCTAGAAACCTTCCTTAAAGTTAGATCTGGATCCAACTTGGAATAGGAGAAGGAGAATTAGATATTCTGGCATTTAATAAAAGAATACCAGTACTGAAATCTTTAAGCCTTGGCATGAAAACTCGAATTTCTCTTTGGAAAATCTTCTTTTATTCCTTATTGCTATAAAAGTTGACAAAAATGGTCTCTTCAGTAGTGATAAACTATTTTTCAGGGTGTGTTTCTGAACTTCATGCTACTTCTGCTTGTTGGATTTGATTTCTGTAAACAATATATAACATAATTTCCTTTTACTAATATTCTGAGCAACTGTAGTATTGCATTTGACAACAAAGAGCTTACTAGTAATTCAAATGTGAATAGATTGTGTAAGTACGGCAGCTCAGTCTTTTTCTCTTTTTAAGAAGGAAAACCTGAGGAGATCATGCATATTACAAATACATTAAAATAATTTAAACTTTTTTTATAAAGACCTTAGAAGTCCTTGATCAGCACTGCTCAACTTCTAATAATTTCTTATCAGACAAAGATTATTGGGTCCATAAATGTGACCAATAGGTAAAGCTTTGTAAAGGGAAGGCCTGGTAAAGTCATGGCTCTGGCCTGTTACTTAGGCTAAGTAGAAAGGGACTGTGGGAGAGTAACTCAGCTAGAATAGAGGAAGTGAGGCATGCCGTGTGAATGCCTCGTGCCCGCACCATGGTGTATGGTGATTGGTTAAATTGGGTTTGTTGTGCCTGAAATCTATGTAAACTGATATCTGACTAAGGGCCTAAAAAGGCTGGGTTTTTGGCAATAAAGGTCCTCTTTTGCACCTGCTTGGGGTCCCCTTGTTGCTCCCTATCGCTACACATAAAGGCTTTTAAAATAGCAGTAACAAGCTCTAAACTTACACTGAGAACTTCCATCCTTGACATCAGAGTCCTTGAGCAATTCTTAGGGGTTTTCTAACTGTTTAACTGTAATCTTAGTATTACTTAAATACCTAAGAAAAATCTTGGACCTGGAAACCTTTCTGTGTAATTGAACATATCAATTTATTTTGCGTACTTACAATGTTCATTTATGTTCATTTCTGGCAAAAGTATGATTTACTGGAAAAAGTTTTCTGTATCTTGGTGATGTGAGTTTGAGCTGTGACAGAATATGTTAAGTGATGGTGGTATTGGTTGGTCTTGATGCTCTTGGAGATCTTTCCCAGCATAATTGATTCTATAAGTCTATGATTCTATGTCTTCAGCCCCTTAATTGTCTTCATTCTTCTGCTGCAAGACTTTTAGTTCTGTTTTAGGTTTTAGCAGAAAGGTAAAGGAGATTGATCCATGTTACAATTTTTAGAGGAGGAAGACACACCACAACCATATTTAAAATACTTTTCACAGTTTTCAACAAGTTATGACAGATCCCAAAAGTACAAAATGTCAAAAACTGTGGGGTTTATACTTACGAGTTTTACATGTTTTTATTTTGATTGTGAATTCTATTAAAGAAACTGTGTACAACATACTCAGAATAAACAAATTCTTGTACCACTGTAATGTCTCACAGACTTCTGAAAACTCTTTTGAATAACCCTTTACAATGTTGATATCTATCTTATTTACAAATATATCTTCTTTCTGTTTGTGGAAACTGAATGGTTTCAGTGGATCCTAGTTTTCTAGTAATTAAACCCTACTTCTTACCCTGAGTTCTTCTCTTCTGCTGTTTACCCTTGATGAGATATTTCTGGAAGCCAATGGGATTCTGTTCTAAAAATACAGCTGATTACAGCAGGACCTGGTTTGGAATAGAAGGGCTTTTTCTCCCTTCACTTTTCTTGCTTTCTTTCTTATTTGCTTTCTGGTTTTTTTATCCTTTTACCTCTCTCTCCCTTTATAATTTATCTTAGGTACTAAATGAGTAAAAGACTAAGAAACAAACCGTATAATTTAAATACAAATTTGTAATTTCTCTATAACAATGTTCTCTCAATTCAAAAACATCTCATGCAAGCAGAATCAGGTCTAACAGGTTTATTTGCATTCCCCCAGGGCATGGAGCCACCAGGCTGGGTTCCAGCAACTGGACAGGAGAGTCCCGGATAGAAGTTGTTTGAGGCAGTAACCTTGTCTCTTGACAAAGGAAGGCAGGAAGGCAGGCAGGAAGGCAGGAAGGCAGGAAGGCAGGAAGGAAGGAAGGAAGGAAGGAAAGCATAAAATCTCTGTTATTCAGAATCCTGTTCATTTCTAAAAGTAATTACAGTGACCAGCCTTATGTTGCACTAAAGAACTACCTACTTGACTAATTTTGTGAATACTCAGTGGAGAAGAAAAGCAGTGCTAAGGGCCTTCTTAGTCACTAATGTGCTCTAAGCTCTCCTCTGGCGTAGAAGTAACTGAGATGATAAATATTTTTCTTTCCCAGATATTTCATCTGAGGCATGAGATTGCTTTGAACAATTTGTGTGTCTATTGGGTGGCAAATAAAATTCTGAATGTCATGCAGAAGTGAGGTAACACCACTTTTTACTCTTCTAACTGGAGCTAACTTCATATAAGTTTCCATAACACACTTTTGAATTACTGCATTTTCAGAAATATTCAAGAGGATTCAGAGATACTGCTGATTGCCTCAGGCACTATCTGTTTTGCCTTCAGCTGCCCCCCACACACATCAAGCTTTTCTGCTTAAAGCTTCTGGGTTGCACAGAGAAGGCTTATGTTCAGACCTACTGTGACATGGAAAGCTACATCAAATTACTTCTTTCTAAAATGTTCTTGTTCATTTTATGTTACATTTTATACCTACTTTTCAAGTTCTGACTATGTGAGATTTGTGGTATATAAAAGAAGTTAACACAGCATATTATCCAAATCTATCATATTGTATGCCATAGGCTATCATTCAAAAACACTTTAGGGTTTAGCAATTACATTAGAAATATATCATTTACCACAGAAAAACAGTAGCCAGAAAATTCATTTCCTGTTCCTACAATTGCTTATTTTCTCCGGTTAAGACAAAACCAAGGAAGAAGCTTATCCCTGTAACCCTAATAAAAAATTCCATCTGTAGCAGTATGAAAAACCAGAAGTGCTCTACCAACAGGATAGATCTGTTCTTTTCAACTTGAACCATTTCAGCTTTCATGTCCATTAACTCTCTAGCTGTCCTGCTGAGGCAGTCATCAAGATTGCCAATTGTGATGGTGTTTATGCTGAGAGTGTTTGTCCACAAGCAAACTGAAAACATTAACTAACAAAAAGGCCAGTGATTTTGAAACTGCAGCCCTCAGACTTGTGAAAAATATGTTCTGAAACAATTTCTGACTTTGCCATGGGATAAGATGAAAGGTTAAAAAGACATCCTTAACTTGTACTCTGATTAAATGCACAATATTTTGTAAGCATTTTTAATTCATTTTCAGTAGCGTTCAGAAAGATTTTCAAAATTTGGAACATTTTGAAATGAAAATTAGGAAAATTTCCTGACAGGACGGGAAAGAGATTGTTCAGACTGTGTGTGTCCTTTGGACCCTGACGCTATGATAACAATTTTATTAATCATACATATTTATTTACAGCTTCACACACATTGCATGAAAACTTTGCTGCTCAGACTCTAGTTTGCTGATTGTCACATGAATAGGGGAGATTCCTCAACCCTTACTATTTTTTTGTCTGACAGTGCCCCAGGAAAGCAAAGACCCTCGTGCCCAACCAGTCTGTCAGCATCTTGTTATGCGGACCCTTCACTGAGCAATCCTGCTGGATTGGAGGGTGGTTTCACTGACTTATTCAGGGACAGACACTGACAGGAGACCCCTCAGAAGGTCTTCCCACTTTATTTGAGTATGTTCCCCACTGCCAGCAATTGCCAGCACCCATAAAGGACTGACACCAACAGTTTACAGAATATCAATCTTTGTTAATAAAAATTGTGACAGGTTAAGGTTCGAGGTTGCCTGTGACAGTATCTGACTGCAAAAACATATTCAAAGCAATGTACAGGGAACTCTAATCCCCAATAAAAGTATTCAGTACACACAGAGTGTGGTTCTTACCTGTCCCTATGAGGGAGAGGACAGGTTCAGCCCATCGACTGATGGCAGCAGTTATGATGGAGTCTTCCCTATTTTCCCCAATTTCAAAATACTTTTATACTATTTCTTTATGTTTAGGTGGAGCTTGAATAACTCTATTCATACACACCTTTGTTACTGATTGTTGCAAAATTCTCTTGCTTTGCTCTTAAAGGTATAGTCAATAAAATATAGACACTTCCTCAGTGAGGGGTGGTCCTATCTTGGGGGCAGGTGGTCGTACTTTGGGATGGAGTTGTGTGTTAGTATTACAATAAGGTCAAAATAAACCAAGTTCATCCAAGGAGTGCGATTTTGCCACAGTTGTTGCCTTGAGAGCAAGACACCCTCTCCTATCTCCCCTGACTCACATCTGTTATGGGATTTATCAACTGCAAAGTACCATCGAATTCCCCTTCCTGCATGGGTTTCAACAGAGCCTTGGCTATGGTGTTTCCACTCTGCTCCACCCTCTGTTACATCCCCCACAGATGGTGCTTCTGGTTGCAGACTGTGTGTGTGGGGAATCATTGTGGGATAGGTTTCAAACATGCTGACCACATCCCATCCAGGGAATAACAGCTGCATTACTCATCCCTAGTGAGGCTGCATCTGGAGCACTCTGTCCAGTTCTGGGCTCCACAGTACATGGAGCTCCTGGAGGACTGCGAAGATGATAGGGGATGGGACCAACTCTCTTATGAGGATAGGCTCACACAGTTGGGCCTGTTTAGCCTGAAGAAAAGAAGAAGAGAGATCTTATCAATGTCTGTAAGTATCTGAAGGGAGGGTGTCAAGAGGATGGAACCAGGCTTTTCTCAATAGTGTCGAGCAATAGGACAAGAGGCAACAGAGACTTATGCCCAGGAAGTTCCACCTGAACATGAGGAAAACTTCTTTACTGTGAGGCTGACCATGCACTGGAACAGGTTGACTAGAGAGGTTGCGGAGTATCCTTCCCTGGAGATATCAAGAATTATCTGGATGTAATTCTGTGCCATGTGCTCTAGGATGACCCTGCTTAAGCAGGGAGGTTGGACCAGATGACCCACTGTGGTGTCTTCCAACATTTCCCATCCTGTGGTTCTGCGATATTGTGATTCTATGATTCTGTGAGCTACACCCATACTTTAAAAAGTCAGACAGAGAAAACAAATTAAAGACATCAATAAAATTAAACCACTACCAAAGCCCACTTGACATAGAAATGTGAGTCATGAGACATCCTGACTCCAAGAATTCTTCATCACAAATACCTGGTTCTCATTAGAGCCCCCTCAATTAAACTGTCTTTGCAGCATTGCCTGTGGTATGTGATATATAATCAATGGTATGGGAATGCTGAGGAGATAGAGATTTGTGGGGAAAGTATACCATGAACATCAAGACCTTTTCTGGCAATTTTCAACCACTGTCTAACCAATGATACCCTATCAACTTATATCTGTTGATCACACCAGTACTGATGCAACGCGACAGGGGAAAAGATAATCTGGAAGTGGTGGTCCCGTGTAGAACTGGGCTGCACAGATTACCCTGTTGTAGACACACATTCTAGACATGCATATATATCATATGACAATACTCACAATATGTAGAGATATATAAATATAAAAATGATATAAATTGGAAAATATTATTTTTCACATGTAAGTTGCCAGACAAGTAGATATGGAATATCAGCCTACGGCAATCGATCTTTCGTTGTTAACAGATTTATTGACTGTGCTGTACACTCAGGTTCATGTGTCTTTTGTGACAACTATGTTCATCCTCTAGAGGAACCAGAATTAGGAAACTATACACTACAATGTAGGCCAAAAAATTTGTTTTCCAAAGCAATGCAATTTAGCTGAATTAGTAAATGTATATGCAGAAAAGTGAGAAGGAAACAAAGGCTCCTTAAATAAATGGGTACGTGAGTTTTCCATCCCCTTCCTACTCTTTTCTTTTTTGAGTTTGAACTGAATTTTTTTGATTTGAGAAAATCCTTATATAGGGAATATTTATATAAAAGTTCTTTTCTATCAATCAATCATTGAATCAATCAACCAACCAATCAATCAGTAAATCAGTATTTTCATTGAATGTTAATAGTATTCCAAATAAGTACATAGTAAAGAATCTATCAGCTAAGGTCCAAGGGAGTTAGAATTTAAAAAATAGAAAACTACTCTATTAGATGCACACTCCTGATATCGTACTTATTAGGTTGGGGGTTTTTATAAGGCTGAATTGCACTTTACCTCTAACTAAGAATGGATGAAAGATCAGTTTTTTTGTGGAAAAGACAGACAAAATTTGCTATACTAGGCCAGAAAATACCCCCAATACTCTATGTATAATTCTGGAAGAAGATGGAGAACACTAGTAATTATTAAAGTATTTATTATTATGGATTGGGAAAAAATAGTTCCATCTTCTATATATTTACTACGGGTTTGTATTTATTTACTAGCATTGGCTGTATCTCCAGACATTGGTCTTAAGAGCCATACCTAGAAACCTTTTGTTTATATTCATTTTTAATTATTAATTATTCCAAACAATGCCAGAATCTTGTTTTGCTAGAAAGAGCAAAAGAAAGAACAGTATCCTGCTGCAGAAAACTTTGCTCTGGGATATACACATATATTTTTATGAATATATATACCTCATGTTGGTTATCGAGAACATCCTACTTGAAGATGAAATTCACATAACGCAAACGCAAATTGCCTGCATGTCATGTGTTGGGAGATATTTGCATTTTCCTGGAAAATGCTGATTCAGCATTTCTCAGTGATTACTGCACATTTACACCTTCATCATAGCTCATGGCTTTACTCTTTTGTAAATTGACAAATAGTCTGCTGGTACCACTGAATATGTGTAAGAATTAATACCTGCTTGAACCTAACCTTTCTTCCAGATTTCAGATAGGGAGTTGCAATTGCAAGAAATAGAAGAATTTGCATTTACTGTGCATATCTAGAAAAATAAAATTAAATGTTATAAATATATACTATGTATTATAAAATTTCTTCATCCATTTTTTATATAAGTATATATTCCCACATATAAAATGCACATTTTAATATCGTTGCTGATTTTAGTTGACAATTTAAGTAAAGATCTACATTTTAAGTTAAAAATAATAAAATAAAAAAACCAGTCACAGCCTTGACATTAATCAGCAAGGAGTGCTTACTCTCTTCAGTCTCAGATGTTAGATTTGCCCAGGACAAAATAGCCAGCATAAAGTTGGTTCCCTGGTCTTGTTTTTGATTCTCATGAATACCAATTAACAAGCTGATAAAATTAGCCATCACATATTTAACTGGCCAAGTACACTAATTAGATTCTGCTAAAGGACAGCCATTCAGAGAAGTAGATTAATTCATTTTTTACTCATCAGTCTCGCGAACAGATAGGACCTACTTATTCTTATCCACACAGTGGCTGATCTGTTAAATGTCTCTGTAGTTCTACAGCAATGGCTGACATCCTTCTCGCTTCAGGAAATGCTAGTTCAGGTCCCTTGATAATTTGAAAGTTTACAAGCATAAGAACAAATATGCAAGAAACTTGTGGAATTAAACAAAAATAATTAGGTTACCAAAATACATAGTATTAGTCTTTACTCAGGCTATTCACTAATTATTTTTCACATTTCATTTAAAAAGGAAGTGAAAAATCTGTTTAAAACCAAATGTGTTCTTCTTAAATCACATTTTTATAATGTAGAACAATACAAGTAGATTTTTAGACAAGCAGTCATGTAATATGTTAGAGTTAAGTTCCACATTAGATATTAAAACAACATTAACAAAACAGGGGGAATTAATTTACTCATCTTTGACAGTTGATTTGTCATAATACAGCTATTTTGCAAATGTAGTGCATTTAAACCTTCAGACTGTGAGATACATATCACTCCCAATTCGAGTCACGGATGGGAGCATAAATCAAGAAATGGGGATCAGAGAGAAGTCTATTAAAACCACGGCACCTTCTGAGCAGTATCTAATGGGAAACAAAATGTACTTCTCTCTTATCATCACACCTCCATGAATCTACACATACCTTTAAATGGAGAAATTTTCACAGTGAGTTTTATATATAGCTCTAATATTTAGCTTTAGTAACGGATTTATATTTTTTGTAAATTATAGTATGTTAATACTTTGGATTTTCCAAACTATACAGTAGCAGACAGTAATTCTAGTTGTTTTGCTAACAAAAAAGCTTTCTGAACATCATCATGCTGCCATCTTTCCAGTTTTATGAAGCTAACTGATAATTCTATTTAATTTTATTTTCTTTACTGTTACATATGTCAACAAGCTGAAATGAGTCTACAATAATGTATATTCCTGGCAAAAACAATAAAATGAGAAAAAAACCACAACCCAAAAAACTGTGCAAGTATTTTTTTTTCTTGTTGGACTTTGATTCCATGAGTTGATAAGGATTTAGAAGTACCACTAAACAAGCCTGACGTTTCATTAATATTTAGAAAATATATTTCAAGAAAGAGTAGATTTGATTAACTCTTACCATTGCTTTTTTTATAAGAAGTAAGAAGATACTATTAGAAATATGCAGCTACTCCAAAGATTAGATTGGCTTCTCCCAGTTTTGGAAGACCTACTATCAAACAGAGTATTCCACCTTCATCAGTGCCTCTTTTCACTCTCTAAAGTGAAAGGATATCTACAGAAACTATTCCAGACTAGAACAAGAAGAAATAAAAAACTTGGCAATACATAATTTTGGGGCTGTTTTCTCATTCTAGGCCTCAGTCAGATCAAATGTAGTAGAACCTTTTGATTCCTTCAATATTTTCTCTATGGATGGTATTATTAAGAGACATCTAGAATACATTTTTCTATGCTGCACACAGACTGTGGCAAAACATCTGAAGAGAAACTTATGGGAAGCCAGTAAAAAAAGTAGTAAAGCTATTATTCCTTGAGAACATTACAAATGGGACCAGGAGCTGAATCTTGTGTGACTCTGTGGCCTGAGTGTGACATTTACTTTTTGATGAAAGCCAGAAGCCTGTTTTAGCCTTGATCTGAAATGCTGAGCTTCTGGAAGGTCCACTTCTCTTGCCTTTAGTAATCTCAAAACCAGACTTTGAATTTCTGAATTATCCAAATACAGAAAGTCTTTTGCTGTAGCTATTGTCTTGTTGCCTTCTTCTTAGAGATATATATACCTTCATGGTTGGTACAGTGTCTGTCAGTCTTCTGTGAGTTGCTAATCCATGATGCTAAATGGGTTTCAGGTTTCTGTGGAGCACACCAAGATTTTAAGACATACTACATAACAAGAAATTGAGGAAAAAGGTCATCTTATCCAAATGTCATACTTACATGTCTGAACTTCAAAACACATATTTATAATGTAGAAATGGGTTTCCAAATACTTCTGGTTCTGGTCATTTTCAAAGCTGCAAAGATTTGTCAGAATTTGTAGATAGTGTTCTTTCCTATGGGGGACTTCACTGTAATGAAAAGAAAGACCAGAATATATAGATTTGATACATCATAATTGTGACAAATTAAAAGTCACAATTAGTGTTAGTACACTGAGATCTTTTGCTTCAGCTCCAGCTGTACTTCCTCCTTTGCCTGCCTGCTCTGACCCTTTCGTTGTCCTTCCTTACCTATTTTGTTTTAAAAAGTAAAGCTGCAGCAGGATAAAGTACCTTTATAAGTTAAAGGAGAGGAGGTATCAGGGATTTTCTTTCAAAAAAGTCCCCAGAGAATTGTGTCAACTAATGTTCAGCACTTGCTCTGAAATGAAGATTAATGGCTAGGTGAGATGTCTGAGTTGCGTAAGCTTTTATCAGCCATCTGTTTAAACATGAAAATAAACTATCGAAGTTTAGAAGTTGTTTTATTTCAGCAGAAAAGTGAAAGGCAGGGAATGATAAAAATTGAACAAAGGAAGAACAAAAATTGCTTTTTTATTTAACTAAATGTTTTAAGTTATTATTACTTTTAGATAGGTTTATTCTGAGAGTTGGTTAAATTACCAGCATTCTGCTAGCATCCAATATTCTTGCAGAGCAGTACACATGAGACTGCATCTGATCTGGGATTATGCCGCACTTTTTTCCAAAACGTGGCATGACATTTCAGAAATTTTAGAGACCCAAGATAACAACTTTGAAGTTGGATGAACCATAATCCTTGAATAAAATCAATATAAGACCCAAGGTTTTCTTACAAATCATGTAAAATATATATACAAGGAATGAAAGAATACACAACTAATCCAAAACCTTAAGGGTTCTGAGAAAAAGTTGAATTATTTTTTATGTAAACATAAAACTTTGCATTAAACTATACAACTCTTACACATAAAAATGCATCTAAACGTGTACAATATGAGATACCATTGAACCATGACAATTAAATACGCTGTGCTATCCTATGTCCATACACGCCTTAAACAAATGTTATAAAACACATTTGGTTATGCTGGGTGAAAGAAACAGGTGATGTACTGATAATATAACTCAAATATATATCATGTTATCTTCTGTGTGAGCATAGGAATTTTATTTTACATCCATTTTCATGCATTGCAAATACATTCAGGTTGCAAACCCACTGCTAGTTAAGGGAAAAGACGTGCTCTGAGAAACAATATATATTTTTTATTATTTTCAGGTATTCTTTTGTTGGTGATGATTTTGATATTTTTTTTTTGCGTGTGTTTTTGTTGTGGTCTTTTGTTGGTTGGTTGGTTGGTT
>QWTY01014274.1:0-13706 GCA_008033365.1 Pseudorectes ferrugineus
CTCACTCATGAGGCCTCTGTTAACCCTTTTTTTTTCTTGTCCCTCCTTTGCCCAGTGTGGTAGGGGAGGGTGAGCGAGTGACTCTCGTGGGTGCCTGGCATTGGGCCAGTGTCAAACCACGACAGTCTGAAAGTAAAACTTACTGATTTTGCAAAGTTCTCATGTCCATTTTTTCGTTATCCCACTTATACAAATCCTCTATAACACATTTGATTTCAGTTAAGGTTAGTACATTTACACTTCTGTTACTGCCCACAGAATTTGTGTTTTCATATTTCTTTTCAGTTTCTTCCTACTGCTTCCACTTATTTCAAAGAATTAGTGTATTTTTCCTGTCATAGAGGTAATTTGCACATTTGAATAAGGAAAATGGAAGAAGATGCTTTTCTCTAATTTCTTTCAGTTATTTTATTAGCTGTATCTTACGCTTGAAATATTTTCCTATCATACTACAGAAAATATTATTTGCTGTTTTTTCTTTATATTTCTTAGAAGACAAACCAGCTTATTACTCCTGTTCTGCTGTCTGACATCTGTATTAAGCTGACTTTTCTGAGTACAATCACACAACAGGATAGTGATGTCCCACTGTGGGCCTAGACCCATGTTCACACTCCAATTATACAATATCATATAAAATTTCTTGACTGATCAAACCCCCACCAGATATTTTGAAATATTATCACACAGAATTTACTGTCCTGTCAGAAATGGCATGGTGGAAATACCAAAAATACTTTTTTTCAGTATGTGGTAGAAGAGTTTCTACAGATTCCAACTTTTTCATCCTTACTTATACTGTGCATTTTAGGACCTGCATACTTTTCATGCCATTCTGCAAACACTCATTACTGTTTCTTTAAGTCTAAAATTTAATACCCTGGACTACCTTTATTTTTCAATTTCATTTTTTCTGATTTAATGATCACTAAGCCCACTACAGTGCTTGAAACAGCTATGGTATTTTGGCAGATGTATTTATTTAAAGTAGCCATATTCTCCCAAGCCTTAAGAATATACTAAATTATGTACAACAGAAAGGTATTTATATAAAATAAATGAAACATTTAACAAAAAAAGCCACAACAAAACAAATTTTAAAAAACCCATGCACAAAGAAAAGAGATATGATCAACGTCTGTAAAAGGTAGGAAAAGCAATGCTTTTCCATCTAGAGGTAGAAAAGTATTTATTCATAAAAATTATTTCAATGAGGAAGTAGTCTACAACCTCTTATTACCTTCATGCTGTGTAGTAGAATACTAAACTACATTCAGCAACTGGAAACTACCTCAGTCAGAAAAGCCTGCCCTTGATGCCATAAAGGTGTGTCCCTGTCCCATTCCCTCCAACAGGAAACCTGGGCACTTGCTGTAAAGGTCTGCTTTCTACAGCACGGACAATTTAACTGACATGAAGTGCTTAGATTAGGCAGATAAGATCCTATTCTGGCAGACTGAGCGGTCTGTGGTCTTTGCTAGGAAGTGGTAGGCAGATGCTGACACTGTCAGGACTGAAACTGGTGTTATATAGCAACACCAGGATCTATCCCTCTAGATGCTCCTCAGCCAGACTGGGAAAGCACCCCACCCTCCATGGTGATGCCCAGCACCCCAGACAGGTGCTGAAACAAGAAAAATTGATTTAAGTAATTTTGAGGTGGTCAAGACTAGACCTGTGATTCAAAAACTGCATTCAGAGGCTGCTCTTAGGTTATTACTTAAAGCCTGTTCACCATAACCATAAAGGTATGCAAAAGACAAGACAGAAGAGGAGCCAATAACCTGAGTTGTGCAAACAGACCGCCTTGACTTGGCCACTCCTGCAGTTGTCAGAGGGGGAACAACCAGCCCTGTGCCCACCTGTGAAATCTACTTGGAGGAGTCAGGCAAATTCTCCCCAAAATCTCTTTCAGGCTTCAGACTATTGCTTTACAAGGTACAGGGCATGCTAGGGGAGGTTGGAAAAAAGTATTTTGGGACCATGCAAAACTTCTAATGGGATGTTTCCAGGGGTATTATAGAAGCAAATGCAGTAAAAGGAGGGATGAGAGTGGGAAAACATGCAAAAGAGGATAAAGGGGATGGTGAGATGTGAGCAGGGGGCAGTCAGTCCTGGTGCCCAGCCATGTCTGCACCAGCCAAGGCAATCTCTCCTTACTCTTCTAAATAAACTCCATCTGTGAGGGTTTCACGGGCAAGGGCTTCCCATTGCCCATGCCTATGTGAGAGGGATGAGCTCCCAGTCTGCCACTGTGCTGAGCGCATAAGCCAGGAGCTGGGTGCTGACACCAGGAGACACTGGGGTGTGTGTATTTTTCCTTGGGTTACCTTAATTTTCTGTGTGTGTGTGTATGCACGTGTCATTCATAAACAAACTTCAAGCAGTAGCAGCTGGCACAAGAGGTCTGAATTCCAGCTACAGCGGAGACTGGAAATCTGGAGGGAAATGATATGGAGACAAAGGCTCTACAAGTCAGATACAGCAGAGACTGTAGAGCAGAGCTTCTACCTGAGAAACTGCGAGCCTGAGTCTCAGTTTTTGGGGAGACTGCAGGTCTGGAGCAGCTCCTGGAGACAGTTGTTTCTGTTTGTAAATGTGTGTGACAAGAACAGCTGGAGTGGAGCTGCAGTCTCAGAGGTTCACATGTCCCTGGTGCCACCAACTGGGCAGAGTAGGGGTAGCTGCTGGGGAGACTGGCTGCTGTGACCCTTCCCCATGAAGGTGAGAGTAACTCAGCTTCTTGTTAATAGATTCCTTGGGGTGGATTACAGTGAAAATACTTTGAATGATCAGTATTTGTAAATATATATATATAGCGATTCTTTTAGAACAATTTGGTTGCAGTGGAAAGCAGGTATGTAGCTGTTCCAGTTATTAGCTGTAGTAATGTATCAATATGAAAGCATAAAAATATTACTTAAAAAAGTGTTTAAGAAAAAGAAAGAAAGAGAAAAAAAGGATTAGAGTAGAAAGACACATAATCACCACCCACAGATCTGCAATGAGGCTGGACTGTTGCAGCTTAGATGTCAATTGGCTGAAGTGATGGCCTTGATCCATCTTGATCTGTTGTGGGGGGAGAAAGAAGCCCATGAAACACAAAATCCAGTGGGTTAAAATATGCTCAAACTGGGTAGGAATGCCCAGGTAACTTCCCTGTGTGAGAGGGAAGTTTTACACTGTCTCTTGCAAGAGACTCTGGGTCCGTTGCAATGCTTTTGGGTCATGTGCAATCCTCTGGTGGAAGGGCCTAAGGAGTGGGTCTGGGGGGAGCTTTGGGGGTCTTTGAGGCTTTATGATCCCTTCTCAGCTGCTTCCCATTCAGCACAGTTAAGCCACTAATGCCCCATTGGACCTTCCCCAGGGGGAGAGCGGGACTTCTACAACTGGGCGAATTGTATAAGGAAGGGCAACTAGCATTACAGGAAGCACCATCCTCCTTGCAGGATTTGCCTCTTATTGGCCTCAAAGCCAGATTTGTAGCATCCAGGTGGTGACAGTTCATCCCCTCTGTCTTATGCAGGCTAGCCATTACACTCCCAAAAACTCACCTCCTCCTTTGAGGGATGCAAACCTGGCCTCAGCAAAGCACCCTGGGACCTCCACAAATGGGAAATATTTTGAGTCATTAATCATTAATAGTTAAGTCTCCCACACCAAGCCTCCAAAGCTGGAGAATCCACATTATGTATAAATATGAGCATGTTCTAGCACAGGACTTCAGTCCTGATCAGCTGAAAAGGAAGGAACAAGGTCAGGCTGTCAATGGAATTCAGCTTTGTGAGAAGGCTGTGCCATCCATATGTGCCAATCCATGGGGCTCTGTGTGTGCATGTGTAGCTTTGACATCTGTGTATATGCATGTGTGTGAACACATTTACTGGAAACACTATTCCCAGTGTGCACATTATTTACTGGAAACTCATGGTCAGCCTCACTGCTGGTTGAACCTAGGAAGACAAAACCAAACCAGCCTTAGAACTACCAGAAAAAGCAGAAAAAGAGAATTCAGTTGTTGTTCGTATTCTTTCCCTTAGCTTAAGAAAAGTCAAAGATGCTTCCTTACCTTTTTTAGGGAACCATGACTGTTAAGTCTGTTGTAGTTGAGTACTTGTGGAGGAAAAAAAAGAAAATTCTATGGAAATCAGATAGAGAATGCAAGGTATGTGTCTCTGTCCAAGGAATGTGATCTATGGGTAGAACAAACTAAAGAAAAAATTCATTCTTTATATAATATAATGAACTAAAATTTACAGGTTTGACTGTGAAAAATGGATTCCAGAACTTTACAGAACTCATTTTACGGATGAGGTAAATCAGCAGCTCTCTGCTGTATATTCATAATGGAGTTATTTAACAAGTGTACTAATGACTTAATGCAACTCAATTTGGGATATTTTTCTATATTCATAAAGAAATGTCTATCTGGCAGTGTTTTAGACTTCTTATGATCCTTAAGAAAATTTCAGTTTAATGACAGTTTCCAACAAGGTACTGTCAAGGCCCCTAAAAAGGAAATAAAGAATCCATTACCAATGTACAGCACCATAGTAACTTCATCATTTACTTAGGTCATTGCATGGTCATCATGTGACTACTGGTATACACGAGTAATACTTCAGGTGGCTGACTGAATTACAAAGCGTTGTTTCACCCCAGCCAGTAACCAAGCCCCAAGCTGCTGGTCGTTCACTCTGCTACCAGTAGGATTGGTGAGAGGATTGGAAGGGTAAAAGCTGGAAAACTAGTGAATTGAGGTAAAGTCATTTGATAAGAAATGCAAAGGCCACACACACAAGCAAAGGAAAACAAGAAATTAAGTCACTGCTTCCCATGGGCAGGCAGGTGTTCAGCCATCTCCGGGAGAACAGGGCCCCATCACATGTAATGGTTGCTTGGGAAGACAAACGCCATCATTCCAAACATCCCCCACTTCCTCCTTCTTCTCCACACCTTATACACTGATGTATACATGTATACATCATACATGATGTCCTATGGTCTGGGATATCCCGTTGTTCAGTTGGGTTCACCTGTCCCAGCTGTGTCTCCTCCCAGCCTCCCATGCACTCACAACTTCCTCACCAGCCCTGCTCAGCAATAACAAAAATATTTTATATTATCAACCCTGTGTTCCGTACAAATCCAAAACATAGCCCCATACCAGACACTGTCTGGTAAAAAGAAAATTAACCCTACCCCAGCCAAAAACAGCACACAGAGCTAATGAAAGCATTTTCATTCTGTAGCTCAAATATGCACACATTATTTTTCCTTTCTAATTATCTCTTTGGGTCTGTGTGTCATAAATCTTACCTGATATGGTACAGTTTTCAAAATATAGCTACTTATTGTCTTCATAGGCAAATTAAGTTAAAAAGTTTGTCTGCAATTAATAAAAATAAATAAGGAATGAAGAAAAACAGAATTAAGAAACTTAGTTAAATATTGCTTCCAACTCTGCCATAATCAGAAATATTTAAAAAGAAAACAGAACTCTGTAAACAACTATTGTTATAAACTACTTTTTAATTCCAGCAAGTGCAAGCCAATAAAGAAATGTTCTGAAGACAGTATTGGACAAAATGATGAAATCTGTTTTTTCTCTTCAATGTTTGTCTAACCATTGAATAGAAATCGAAATCAATGATTACTCCATGTAAACTACTTTGAGAGCAGGGCTTGAGCATCCAATCTTCTTTTTGAATGATGTCAAGACTTCCCAAAGTCATGCCAGGTACTAGACTCACAGAGTATAATGTTGTCTCTTTTATATAAAAAAATATGCAAATATCAGGATTGAGTTCTTAATCCTGCAACATTCTGACAAGTTTAGGGGAAATTCTCTCTGCTTGAAGGTATTTAATAAGTCATAGAATGCCACACTAGTTTTCTTCCGACTATAATAATGGTTTCTGATAGTTTTTTTATTTTCCTGAAACAGAGCAGGGACTGATCTAGTCTAATCTATTGTTTCAGTCTACTCTGTAAAGTTAGATATTGTGAAAATATTCTCTCCTGGAAATAATGTCTAGCAAGCTATCCCTATTTGTGACAATCACTGCTGTAAAACAAAACAGAAAATTTGTGTTCAAGTTTACTTAGAAACAAGCAATATATGTAGATAAATAAATATTTTAGATCAATTAAATAATTCTCATTTTAATTGCACGTTTTTATTCTTGGAATTTAGGTAGATTTTGAATCTAATCCATCTAGATTGATTATATATTTCTTTCATATAGATGCATAAATGTATTTTGTACACTATGTTATTTTAAGCAGTATCTCTGAAATAAATATTTAATTTTTACAAGACCACCAAACAAAATACTTTAGATTTTTCATATTTAGATGTAATCTAATCTTTTAGAAAGATGCCTGTAGATTATATGTGAAAAATGTGCCTGTTCCAAACCCAGTGAACAGCTGTAAAAAATTAACTATTCTTTCCAAAGTTTCTCAGAAAAATAGCAACAAATGCAATTTATAAACACGAACTTTACAATTTTATAGGCTTTTTCAAAGAACAATAGCTTAACCACTTAAATGTGAGACTGGACCAGATTCAATTGCATTAATCTTTTTCTTAGTAAAATGCACAAAGATTTTCAAAAGTATGAGGTAAAATTAAAAACCTTTAAGGATTAAATTCAGGAATGCAGTTTACCACTTCATGCAACATAATAACTATGTGTGATGTTGTCATAATAAATCTAATAATATGGTAACATGGTTCTTCTTATTGTTGTCATTAATAATTAATACATATCAAAAATATCATAAACAATTCTCCTTATAATTGTGCTGACAAGCAGCTGAAAAATAAGAAATTTTCTTAAGCTGAAAAATCACCCATGCTTTGACTGATACAGGATATTATCCTTAACCTAATATCCCAAATGACGGCATAATAATGCTACTTTTCATATGCATTGTCTGAGTACACATATGAGAGAAGCCTAATCATTTAAGAGACATGCGTCAAATAAAGATTACAAAGACAGAGGTGTCTAAATGTGGCTTATAAATGTGACAGACAAGCATTCCACTCATGCATAACAGTAAGCAGAGCAAAATAACAGATCTTCCCTTTTTTATTGTGTGGGCTTTTTGGGTGTTTTTCTTTTGGGTTCTTTTGGGGTTTTTTTGAGAAATTTCAGGAATTCTGGTGTAGCATACCATGATAGATTATTTGAACAAGTTAAAAGGGTGTGGTAAATACAAATGAAAATTTAACCCAAAGCAAATTCTATAATATGTAAGATATAGGAATTATATGTAGCTTAACACTTTGCAAATAATGTGTCCATAATTCTCATCCTTACTCTTCCTCAGTGCTTTACTGAAAAATGCAGGTCTCCAGTTTCATATAATATCTCAGTTTAATGGACTGAACACTGCAAGTACTCCTCTTGGAAAATGTAAGTATAATTGCTTGTTATTGTAATGTTTATGAGTTGATAATTCATCAGGCACTGAACGAGTTGATAGATGCTCTGCACAATATTTTTGGTTTTCTATGCACTAATTAGGAGCAAGAAATCCTCCCCTAAAATATGGCTTTCAAAAGGCTTGAAAGGAGTAATTTTTAGAAGTAACATGAAATCTATTTACTTGATGGACCTGAATGGCTGTTTTTACCAGTGTTTTTTCATGATTTCGCAGTGATATCTACACTATGATTCAGCTATAAGAATTTAACCATGCTTTGTAAATATTTCAGTCATATAGCAATATTGTATTTCTAGAATGTTCCATTAGGTTGATTGTCTTCTGACAGCAGCAATCAGTAATACTCAGAATTATCTTTCAGATTAATAAATACCTTCATTTCTCTTGGTATTATAAAGGATCATTTAAGCCCTACATTTATGTGTTTCTAAACAGATTTTGGCTGAATAATTTTCAATTCAATCACTGATGCTTCAAGCTAATAATATAAAACATTAAGAAAATCAGTCACTATGCTTCTAGTTAAGGTGATATTTTATCCAACAGATTTTTGTCAGTCTGAAAATATCCACAAAAGTAAAATGAATTTTGATCAGCTATTAAACTTTGTTATTTTATGACTATTAAAGACCAGATTTCTGATATGTGGCCATAAACTTTACACCACCTGATTTTTTCAAAACCATTTTACCCCTCTTTTTAAAGTCTTATGGAGACTGAGAAACAGTTTTCTGCATGTACATTCTAACTTTGGAAAAATACCTTCAAAAATATTGATAGTCCTTGACTGAACAATTCTGACAAGCTTTGGATTAGCTCCTCTAATCTCTAAATACACAAATATTAATTAAGATACATTTGAAAAAAATGCTGTATATTTGACAAGCTAGATATATGACAATGTTGAAAAATACTTTCTCTTTTATTTCTAAAATGGGAATGAGTAAGTGTGTAATGATACATTGTAGGCTCTAGTGTTAATTCTCTGAGACTTTCATGGTTCAAAAACCATGCTAACAAAAAACAGCATGGGATATTTCAATCATTCGATCATTCATTCAGAAAATTACCCAAAATTCTGAAAGGGAACCTATATTTTATGAGACTCTATTACTAAGAGCTTTTTTCTTTCCATTGTATATGACCTGACAATGGGTATAAGAATACCATAGGAAAATACTTGCTTTATTTTAGTCTTGTATAATACCAGGCTAATTAATCATTGGGAAAAAAAAGTCCAGCCTTCAACCACGGCACTATTAGCACCATGCTCTCATCCACTGAGCTAATCTCAGTTGTTAATACCATACCTTAAAAATAAAACTAACTGCAGGCAGTGCTGGCTTCTGGTAACAGGGGCACTGATGTCCCCAGGCACAGCAAGTGATGATCCAGGGCCTGGAGCCAGCCAGGGGCAAGAGGAGATGGGACTGGAGACTGAGACCAACTTTCCTGAAATATTGCTGAGGAAAGGGACAGGTGGCTGGGCTGAAATGGAGTCCTGGGCCATGAGCAGGGGTGGGGAGAAGCTCTGGGTGGGCTGGAAAGGGACAGTAAGGCCCAGTTATTCCCTCAAAGCCCTGGGCGGTTTTGGGTTATTTTGGACCTACAAGAGCATTAGCCATTTAGCAAGAATAAATTAAATACATCATTTATGACCTTGTCTGTGTTGTCCAGTGGATTAAGTTATTGATGAATGTATTTGAGAAGAGTCTTGAAAAAAAATTATTTTTCTATGTTACTAGAATGATATATATGATAATAAAAAAACCCCAAAAATTCAGTATTTCAGAATGTGCATAAATTAGAATTGCATAGAAATACCACTTGTGCTGTTGCTTATGCTACCATGTGTTTAGAATATTAAGTCTTAATTAGACATATAACTAAAATATTTTTTAAATATAACTAAAACAATTTTAAAGTGATTAGTTATGAATAATAAAAAAAAAGGAAAAATTTCAAAGCTCTAGGTTTACTGCTAATTTTAGGAAATCTCTACAGACATTGTTGATGGATTATAGCAGATACATGTATTTACATTTCTTTATTTTTCTCTGTGAAAAATAAGCAAATTTTAAAAACCTAGGGAAATGCCCTTGTTTTCCAATAGAGCAGACAGAATATTTGCAGGACAGAACAAACAATGTACCAAGTTCTTTTGCCCTCCTACAGCTCAATACATCTATGATTGAGAAACACCCTGAAACTTTGAGGATCAGGTTACCTTTGTCACTTCTATACTTTCCAGAAAATCTGCACTTGTCCAGGTGCTCTATGCAGACAGGCAAAACCAAAGCTTAACATACATATCTAGCATGTTTCTTAAACTGCTTTCTGCAGTTCATAGAAGAAAATTTGAAGGAAATGCCTATTAGGAAAAAATATATTATTTATCTTTTATTCACAATTCTCCTTTTAGCAACCTCTGAAGAAAACCATTTTATAAAATGAGGCAGAATGGAGAAGTCCAGCTCATCTTTTTCTGTCAAAAGCAAAATATAAAATTAAGTAATTTTTATTTTAATTTCTGTAAGATGTAAAAATGAATGTACTAGGTTAGACAGAAAATTAATCCAGCCCAACAATATCATTCCAACAACGCTGTCAAATATTTAAGGACTAAGGAAGAATATCAGGAGGAGGAAAGCAAAAACTTTTTTTTTTTTTTTTTTATGAGGGTATTAACAAGTTCACAGCAAGGTTCTGCTCTGGAACCTCTTGAGCCAACAATATTTGTATTGATATTTCCATGCAATATCCCTGGCTGGATTGATATTCTATATTGTGTAGTTAGCAGGTTTTTCAACATGAAGAGTATGGATTCCAGAATTCTGTAATGACTTCATCGTGCTACTCACAGTTTAACTCTGTGTTCTGTGGAGGGCTTCCTCTTTTGAATCTGCAGCTTGCCAATGTCTTTGAGGAATTCTGCATTTGAGAAGAAAGTGATCAATTGTAAGTGCTCAGTTTCTTAATGACATACATGGTCTTATGCTTATCATATCTTCTCTCACTCTGAATACTGGAGAATGCTTTTAATTTAGCTATCCCCTTACAGTGGCCCTACCTTTAACTGTTTTAGCTCTTCCTCTCTGTACCTGACCCAGGTGTGTTATATACATTGTGACTAACATATTCAAATTGAGGACACATAATATAGATTCTAAATCTTGTTTCAATATTTCTGCTAGTTTCCTAACAGTTTTTGTCATTCATTTCTTCCCTGTACCTCTTTTTTTGAACATTATATGACAACTTGATGTATTTTCCCAGAATGCTCTTTGAAAACTTCAGGATATCATTCATGAATAATAATTGTCTGGTTAAAAACATTATCAGATGCATAAAAAGGAGAATATTATATCTTCTGTACATTATTTTTACATTCTTTTTGTGCTTAATTTCGTCAACATTTCATTTCTGAGCTCTTCCACACTTCTAGGACTCTTCACTCCTTCATAATCTACTTGGGTCCATACTTCCATTCATAATATTTTCATCAAACACCTTCCATAGAAAAAATATGAATATCTATTTAAAAGTACTTTCATAGATAGAAAAACCGTATATATTTTCTGCATGACAGTCTTTTTCCAAGTAAAAGTTTTGCAGGTGAAAACTGAGAATTAAGTGGAGCACAAAATTTCAGATTAAGGGAATGTTCCTTGGCTGAGTTTATTCTGTGAATCTAATCCATAACACTTTGTTTTGGAGTTTAAAATCAGATTTAAGCATTTGGGGGAATTTTGTTAAAAATTTAATTTTCTTAATGGTTCCTTTGTTTACTTTTTTACTTGAAACATTTACATGGAGTTTAATTTTTAGTTCAATGCATTTTTCTTATATTTTGTGAAAAAATGCTTTTAATCACTGTGGAGGGAAGTGAAAGTAAGACACTAGAATAATCTAGCATACTTAGGTTACCTAAGAACCTGAAGAATTAAAATTCTTCATTAGTGTTTCAAGCTCGGGATACACTTCTGTCACTCATTTTTCATTTGAAGTAGAATACTCCAGTATGGGTCTTTGCACTGAGATATTAATGATACAAGTGCCTGTTGTACCTTGCCTTGCAAGCTGCCTACTTGCACGTGTTTGCAAGTGCAGACATAGTTAATTCTTATGGGAAATCCATCCCTTACTTACACAGACTAGATTAGGAAGCCAAATGAATCTCACAAAGGAAAATTCTGATTATAATCACTGAACAATATTCAAAACAATCTTTACATAAAGCAAAACTCTGGGAACATATCCGCCTTTCTCTCTTCTCTCAGAAAATATGTAGCCAAGTGGGAGGATGCACCCTCCAGAAAGGTAACCTGTGTGCCTGCAAAGTTGTACAACAAGCTTATCTTTTCAGGGGCATCTCTGGTAAATGTATTCCAACATTGTTGATGAGTACAAACTGTATGAATTAATATTAAAATATGAATTACTGCTGCACTGAATATGAATCAGCATATTTACAATTTGTTAAAAGAAGATGTGCTTGGATGAAGGTGTCTGATGAATTGAAAATGAAGCTTCTTCATTATAGCCCAGTTCACTGCAAGTGGCTTATGCACCCCTGCAGAAATTCAGTTTATATTTCCCTATGCCATTGCAGAATGAGAAAAAACTCTTTTCCAAACTGTCATTTTATTAAAAGAATTATGCTTGAGACTCTCTAAGAAAAATAAAGTAACAAGCCGCACTTTCTGTTCTCTGAAGTATTCATGAGTCTTTGTCAAGGGAGCTAGCTTTCTCATTCACATGCTGTTGCAGCTTGTTTTCTGTTTATTTGAAATCTTGTAGTGTCTTGAGCATCACCTGGGAAATCAAGGTCCATGTCAGATGTGTTGAAGCCCTGATGATAAAGCCTGATGATTGGATGTGACTGAGCTTGAGCACAGTCAAAGGCTGTCTCAAGATAAACATCTGATGCTAAAAGACTAGGAAGATGAAACTGGTGATGTCCTTACTCTAATTTTGGGAAAGATAAAGCAGAGAATACATTGCAAAAAAAAGTCATCTCTCAAAATCTCCATTACAGGGATGCAGAATTACCACAAGAGATATGAATGTTCTCAGGAAGATATGCATTAATATTCATTGCAAAATCTTACACATGTCAAAAAATGTCACACCTTGGATAATAAAAGAGTAATTACTAAACACTTTTAGCAAAAGAAATAGATCTAATTGGAAAAAAAATATACAGACAAGAATAAAAAGACTTTCAAATATAAATTTATGCTGATTCCTTTTTTTAAAAAAGAAAATTAAAGAAAAATGTGAAGTTTACATTTTTTTGGCCTTGTATCAAAGAAACAAGTAGAAGTGTCAATACTAGAAATCATTTGATTGATCTCAAAAATTTGTACAAAAATAATCAGGGACATAACTAGACCTTTGCAGTTTAATCACCTGAGATCTTATCAGTCACCAAAATTTGACAGCTCAAAATTGTGTTTTTATCTTGCTAATTTTGACAAAGTCCATGTTAATCAAGCTGGAGAGTTTGTCCCAGTGTGAATGACTGTCCTTGCAAGTTACAAAGAGCTGTATCAATGATCTTCTAATACCCCTCCAGCACCTGACCCTATTCTAGAGGGTTTCATAGGATTTTTTTTGGTGGTATTTACTTCCTTTCAAAACTCAAATATTTTTAAACGGTATCTGACTTCCAAAACACTATAGTGCAAAAATCAAACACTTGTTTTTATTGTTGTTGTGCTGTTGGATTTTCTTTAATAGTGTTCAGATATGTTAATATTTTCTGTAATTACCAATTGAAATTTAGGTAGTCTTTAAATTACAATGAGTTTCTCTTTTTGTGACAGAAACGTATTTTCTGGCTTGCCATTTTCTTCCTGGTCTCTTTTAATATATTGTTATGAATGGATGATGAGGCGTTTAAATAAGTCCCAGCTTATTGCCCAGGCCTCCAGCAGCAGGCAGTAGCTTTATTGAGGTGGCCAGCACCCCAAAACCCAATCTCCTTCACAAGTTCTTTAATAATGGCTGATTTGGTCTATTATAGAATGAATGATTTATTAATAGACACAAAACTAACAGACATAAGACTTAAAACAGACTATTACTAAACAGGAATAAGGACAAAAAGAGACAACTAGTATTACACGCAGGGTTAAAGGTACCATTAATTTTACAGCTAGTGAAGAAATAATATAACTTAGGATCCAATGTTTCTTACCATCCAGTTCTTTGATGGAGTACACATCGATAATCCTTTCCCTCAA